>JANAVB010010297.1:0-62284 GCA_029216955.1 Iris pallida | reverse complement strand
TTATTTACATGCTTTAAAAGATCTAAAAGTTCAAAGAAAATGCCTACTGAATATTTCTAACACATCCACCTTAATAGTAAATATTGTTTCCTTTTTAAACTTTTTTAATTTTCCACCCAATCTGTGTTGAGGGTAAGGCATAGATAATCACAGCATTACCTGGTTTTCTCTGTTAATGAGGAAGGATCTTCTACTCCACCTTACATCCTCAGGACATCAAAATGAAAAGATACCCTGATGAGTGATGGACAAAAGCATTGCTGGAACATTGCCTCCAAACATGAAATCAACAGATGAAACAACATATTAAAGTCACCAACCATCCTCAGACACTTGAACTGAACTTGTTAATGCCACTTACTGTTTGTTGTATACGAGTTGCATCTCCTCCTAGAACACCAACACCAACCAACCCACAAATTCCTTCTCGTTTATGTAAATCATAAATCTTTGGTCCAGGGTGAGAGTTTGCCTAATCTCAAACTCGCATCTTTTTCCTCGACAACCTCCTCAGCATCCTAACTCTTACTAGAGAACATCCTCATATTTCCTTCTTTCGTATCTCCAAACGATTGTGAAAAGAACATGATCCTACGTTATCCTATTTCCCTACTTGTCTCCTACCTCTCCTACCCCAAAGGGATTGAAATAAGCCAGGTGTCCTCTAAGTTCAAAGTGGTCGGAAATACTGGCAAACTATCAGATGAAATAGCACGCAAGTAGCATTAAGAAAATTAAGGGTTGTTACTGTCCAAGACACGATTTTTTGCTTTTCCTTTCCAGACTTTTTCTTAATCTGTCTATAGTGTAGCGCAATTGTAAGGATTGTTGCTTGTATGCTGGAGGAACATGTTTGAGTCACGGAAACAACCTCTCCTATATAGTCGGGGTAAGAATGCGTACATCTTGACCCTATCCAGACCTTGCTTAAGCGGGAGCGTCGTGGCACTAGGATTGCACTCTCCAAGAGAAAATCTACATTTTTATACAAAATGCAAAATGCTTGCTTGATATCTTCTTGGTACTAAACTACCAATTGACCTTGATAGTTAGGGTTAAGATGAAGAGGTAACATTTAGCGATGTAATCATGGAGTTAGCATTTGTCTTCTTCGTTTATTTTTCTTTTATAGAATTAACTGCGGGAAGAATTTCTCCCGCATTTTATTAGTGATATTTATCGAAACCAACACCCTAGTACAAGAGAAGGAGAAAAAAGACTAAAAAATACAAGATACAAGCTCAACCAAAGTTAGAACGATCTGTCAGCTAGTTGAAGGCTTGAAGCTTGTGGTAGCTAGCTGGAATCTTTTGCTTTCATTATCGATCCACATTATATCTTGATTTCCTTGTCTTCCAATCAATGATTTGCTCTAAAGATCCATATAAAGATATATTGTCAACAACCACAAGGTTAATGAAATCCACTTCCCGATGATGGCTCATACCACTGCAAATGAGAGTCCAAACTTCCCATAACGACTCGGCCCCTCGCTGAATGAACATTTTGGTTCCCATTGGTGTCTCGTCCTCCACAAATGAGCACCCGGGTCCTCGTATGTGACTCGGCCCAATTTCCGAATGAACACTTGGGTTCCCTTTGGCTAGTCCCTCGCAAATGAGTGACCGACCTTCCCTAAGTGGCTCAACCCCTCGCAATGAGTGACCGACCTTCCTAAGTGGCTCAACCACTAGCAAGTTAAAAGTTTCTGTTCGGATTTAGGATAAGACTTACATTGTGCTGTCATATTCAATCAAGATGTCTTTTTGTTGTTTATCCTGCTGGGTGGCATGGGTGGGTTTAGACTTAAGTTGCACATGATGCTGGTCAGTGCATGGTAGAATGGTGGCAGGTGTAACTCTCTTTTATAGATATATATGGAGTGAGATTTCTACCACTGTAGTTAGAACTGACGGTTCTAATGAGTGCCAATGTGACGAGTTATATAAAATTAAGATGTTTCGGAACTATATATTGACATGAAACAAAATGTTATTTGTCTACGTTTTGGATGCATTTGCAAGTACTCTCTAGATCATTGAATTTGTTTGGAGCTGTTTCTCGTTAAGACTGCTCATCAGGAATTTTTAACTGCAGATTTTGGTTTCAAATTTCCAGTTTATACAATGAGTAAGCGTATACAGAAAAAAACACATACATTCGTACATAATGAATGATTGAAAGTGATGGTTTTGTTGCTCTTAGAGAACAACCAACATTGTTCTTCTCACTGTAAAACTTTTATGGCGGACCATCATAATTGATGACCAAATTATCTGTATTAGAAGGGGTTGTCTTGGAGACTTTTCACTATCAATAAAGTGGTGCAAAATGTGTTTTAGCTAATGGTTTGTTAGATGTCTTAGCAAGAATTTATTGCAGATATTTCTAGGCATGTATATTTTTGGCTACTGCATGTATCATTCATTGGTATACTAACCTCTACAGTGCAGTAACTGGGAAGGATAATTTCAGTAATGGTTTGGGAAGGAAAAATGCATTTCTCATGCACATACAACTCTGTGAAGGAATATAGAAACTCACCTCATTCTTCTAGGACCCATTTTTTGCAAGCTGGATTTTCACAGTTGGTGGTTTCTTTATAATGTTGTATTACTTGTTATCACAGATGAACATGATTCCCCAAATTCTTACTTGGAGCAAATCATCTTGAATAAGGGAGACGCAAAATCTTTTGGATATGTCCATATCACATATATGTATTTCCATCTCGTTTGAAGTAGGTGTGTTACCAAGTCCCTACATTCATATATATGCCTACTTCCAGTGGAGTGATCTAAAGAGAAATTGGTTTGTAAGCTATCTCCTCATATTGTTATATCAATTCATAGATTGGAGACTGATTCATTATCCTCACAGAATTGGTGGGTTAGCGCATTGCACCACTGATGGTGGTTTACTTACTTGATTACTGCTTAGAGGTTTACTTAACATGCAATATCAGAAGCGTACTAGAATCATATAAATCTGTAACTTAAATATACTTTTGAATATCTGATTATTAGTATGAGTATCATATTTCCTGTATCGTTTAGTACTACTTCTTGGATGATGTGAGAGGGATCTAAGGCTGTCGGTTTTTCTAATGCTCATAATACATAATATTCATATTTATGCAGCCAAGGTTTTTCTTCTCCATTATTGCAGTGTATCTGTTCCCTTCTGCACATCAACAAAATCTTTGAAGTTGGAATATCAGAGTGTCTTCAGGAGAGATTGGAGTATTTGAACTTAGCGATAGTGGAAAAGGTTCGTGAATGCTCAAAATATAGGCCATTGGTAGGAGAAATATGAATCGGACTTCTCATTCAGGATCTAAACGGGATACACTTGGTCTACATTTTTCTAACGAATATGCAGGCAAGGTCATGCATCACAACAGAGCTTGTCTATGTCTTTGACCTGGTCAGACTTCCTTATTGGTTCTACTGTTTTTACATTGTTAGGTGTCTCAATATATTTTTGTTTGTGTAGAAAAGTTACATTGCGAATAATTGGGATACTTTCATTGAGTGGCACCACATTTCAGAATAGGACATTTTAGAAAACTTTGGGATACGGGTATGACATGGATACGATTAATGAACACACAAAACTATATTTATATGCATATTCTATAAATATAAGAATGTTTTGAATAATAACTAGGCTCCATAAATTCTAGTAAGAATTCAATACAAAAAAGAAAAAGAAGTTACTTTTTCATATCTCAAAATACGTTTGTTATGACACTATGTTTTGGGTCCATTTGAAACCTATATATGGGCAAGTATATATGAGAGGAGTATCAAGGAAGTATTGTTCCCAATACGTGTAGGATACGGGTGCGGGCACATGTAGGTCTTCCCGAGCAGTATCCGTGCAATATAGGTCAATAAGCATTGGTCCATGTGTACATGACTTGAAGACAAAGATTGGAAAATCGTGTTGGTAGTTTGAATCCCCCTCGGAGCGTTATGCTCTAAAATATTAAAGAGGGGAATGAATTGAGATATTTAGGTAGCGGAGGTAGAGGTAGCGACTGATTGAGAGCTGTTGTAATTGATTGATGAGATATTTAATTGATAGTCTCATAAGCTTTATATAGCCTTTACATAATGGAATATCCAATGGAATATCTGTGGCATATTCTGGCATCCCAAATATGTCCTCAGGATATTCCATACTAAATATAATATTTCCCATACTACATATAACATTCCTATACTAAATATACCAACACTCCCCTCAAGATAGGGGAAAGATATTCACTAACCCATCTTGTCACATCCTCTATCATGCTCACAGAGCTAAGTCCTTGGTCAGTCCGTCTGCTACCTGATACTTGGTTGGAACGTGGCCTAGCTCCAGTAGTCACTAACCAACTTCTCCTTGATGAAGAACCTATCGATCTGATGTGTTTGGTCCTGTCATGCTGCACTGGATTGTTACAATACTAATAGTGACTGGTTGTCACACCACAGCTTTATCTTGGCTCCTTATCCAGTTTCAGTTCCACCAGCATATTCTTCAACCAAAGCAGCTCTGTAACTCCTAAGGCATAGCTCTGTACTCTGCTTCAGCTGTCGATCTGGCTACCACTGACTGCTTTTTTCCTTCAAGAGACCAAGTTGCTCCTAAAAAATGCAGTATCCCGAGGTAGACCTCCTGTCATCAGCACAACTAGCCCAGTCAGAATCACAGTAGCCCTCGATGTCCATGTGATTATTCTTCCTGAATATCAGTCCCTTCTCGGAGGCACCCTTCAAGTATCTCAGAATCTGGTATACTGCATCCATATGACCCTTCCGTGGGTCATGCATGTGCGGTCACTACACTAACTGCAAAGCATATATGGACGTGTGTGGCTCAAATAGATCAGCTTGTCCACCAGTTCTGGTATCTGTCTCGGTCAACCGGTTCTCCAGCCTCAGCGTTCAGTTTGAACCTCTGATCGATTGGCGTTGCTGCAGGTTTGCATCCCAATATTCTGTCTCTGTGAGAAGGTCCAGTGCATACTTCTTCTGAGAGAGAACAATCCCCTCTACGTCTCGAGTAATCTCAATCCCAAGGAAGTAGCGAAGAAGACCAAGGTCCTTCACCTCAAATTCCTTGCCAAACTTTCTTTGAGTCGGACAATTTCCTGCTCATCATCTCCCGTATAATCATGTCGTCAACATACACCGCAAGTATGGTGATGTGACCTCCACTCCTTTTGAAGATACAATGATTAGCATTAATCTGCTGATATTCCATCCCTATCATCGCTCTCCTGAATCTATCAAACCACCCAGGAGACTGCTTCAGTCCATAGAGGGACTTCTTCAGTCTGCAGACCTTGCCTGTGTCTATTTGTGCCAAATTCTGGTGGTATCTATGTAAACCTCCTCCACTAGATCTCCGTGAAGAAATGCATTCTTCACGTCCAGTTGGTGTAGCTTCCATCCACCGTTCGTGCCAAAAAGATCAGGGTCCTGATAGTGCTCATCTTTGCAACCGGTGCAAAGGTCTCGTCATAGTCGTGCATATGTCTGACTGTATTATTTTGCCACTAGTCGAGCTTTGTAGCGCTCAACCTGTCCATCTGGGTACTGCTTTACGGTAAAGGCCACTTGCATCCGACTGCTCTCTTCCCCTCCGACAGTCTCACCAGCTCCCAAGTGTGATTTTCTCAAGAGCTCCTAACTCCTTATGCATTGCCGTTTCCACTTTGGATCGTTCTTGGCAACCGGCCAATTGTTAGGTACAGTAATACTATCTAAAGATGCTATAAATGTTCCATGAGAAGAAGAGATATGGTCATAAGAAACAAACTGAACAAGATCCCAACCATATCTGTCCGGAGGATTTTTTGCATTGCTGCGAGTGTCCTTCGTACAGATAGTAGTGTGGGAGGAGTAGGAAAATATATCACCTGAAGGGGATGGTGGTGAGGTCTCAGGAGTTGGGACGAAAGCATGCAAGGGACTTGGCACTGGCATTGTAGGTATGGTCCTGCAGTTTGCTTCTCTCTCATGCTGTATAAGTAACTCCCCTGAGCCATAGCCTACACTTCTCATCTCCTCTCCTGTTTCGCTTCACCTTCATGTTCCTCCTCAACCGTGCCTCCATGCCAAATGTAGATATGAAATAATAGAGATTATTATTGATGAGAGACTACATATATATAGGAGAGGCTAGCCTCCTCTCTATTACTCTAAGCAATGTGGGACTAAAGCCCATTAACCAATAACTCTAATATAACACTTAACACCCTCCCTCAAGATGGAGATAGATGTCAATCATGCCCAGCTTGTTACATAAAATTGAACCGAGGACCCAAAAGAGCTTTGTGAAGATGTCAGTTATCTGGTCGCGGTTCACATGTTGAAACTTTATCACTCCGTTTGTATATTCATCACGAACAAAGTAGATGTCAATTTCAATATGCTTTGTCTGTCATGAAATACTTGGTTGATGGCAATGTGAATAGCAGATTGGTTATCACACCATAGATCTGCGCTTGAGATCCTGCGTCTTCTTCCAGTTCTTGTAAGAGATCCATATATAATCTCTGACGTGCCATGAGCAATAGTCGATATTCTACTTCTGAGCTTGAGCGTGCTATAACACTCTGCTTCTTGCTCTTCATGACACTAGATTTTGCCAATAAATACTGAGTAGCCAGATGTAGATCGTCTATCTGCCAGACTTGCTCTCCAGTCAGCATAAGTAAAACACTCAATGTGAGTGTGTCCATTATTCTCCATTCGAATTCCTTTTCTGGTTCTTAACTAAATAACAGAATTATGAGAACTGCCTGCCAGTGTGGAACTCTTGGAGAAGCCATAAATCTACTTGCAACACTCATGCAAAAGAAATGTCCAGACGAGTCATGACTGCAAGTAGTTGAGTTTTCCAACTACTCGACGATACTGATTGGATTGGTATCAGACCCTTCGTCTGGAAGTAACTTCGCCCCTGGATCCATAGGTGAGGTTGCTCCCTTTGCTTGCATCATGCTGCATCATTTAGTATGTCTAGCACATTCTTTCTTTGAGACATTACAATGTTCCGCTTACCCGTGTGACCTTAATGCCCAGAAATAGTTCAAGGATCCCATATCCTTGGTTTGAAATTGTTCTTCCAGAAACTTCTTGAGGCCTACAATACCATGGTTCGTCTTCCGTGATTACAATATCATCAACGTAGACACCAAGAGTATTCTTCCAGCAGATATGTGTCGATAGAAGATTGAATGGTCCTTCTTTGATTGATACATGCCAAACTGAAACAACATGTGTAAATCGACCAAGCCATGCACGAGGTGATTGTTTCAGACCATAGTGGGCCTTTCAGATGACACACTTTACCCTCCCTTGCAACGAACCGGAGGTTGCATCACATATACCTCTTCATCAAAATCCCCGGAGAATGCATTCTTGGTATCTAGTTGAAGTAATGGCCAGTCATATCGAACGGCCAAGGCCATGAGGACATGAACAGACGCCATTTTGGCCACATAGAGAAGGTCTCGAAGTAATCCTCACCATAGGTTTGAGAGTATCCTTTGGCCACCAGAGCCTTCAGTCGATCAAGAGAGCCATCTGGTTTCACCTTGATTGTGAATACCATTTGCAACCTACGGCTGTTTACCAGTGGTAAGTCGACCACGTCCCAAGTGTATTTTTTCTGAGAGCTTTCATCTCCTCGTTCATAGCAGCACGTCAACCAGTATGTCTGAGACCCTCCTCAGCGGTCTTGGGGATCTGAATCCCATCATAGTAGCCACCGAGACTGAGTGTGACTGGTAAGTCCTTTGTCAACATATAAGGGATGATCACGACAGGCACGACGAGACGTTCTGGAGGTGGAACCGCCGGAGCTACTGGCGGAATTGGTGGAGCTGCTGGTGGAACAGGTGGAGGCAACTCATTGAGCGGAACTGCTGGTGGAACCGGAGGAGGAGATTCTGTGGACGATGTCACACTGGCTGAATCGGTGTATGTGGACCATCTGCCTGGGAGACTGGCTCGGTAAGGGAGGGCACCCTTACGGGAGGCTGTTGTGTTGGAGGAGAAAATAACAGAAATCCTATTCTGGATAGACTAGGGGGCCGACCCGTTGATTGTGGGAGTGGTGGAAATTCGGTTTCTACAAAGTAACATCCGAGTGAAAAAATATCGCTTCAAGACAGGAGAGTAACACCGATACCCTTTCTGACCTTTAGATACCCAAGAAAAATCAGTGTATTGCTTCGGATCTAATTTAAAGGGTTGGTCGGGTATCCCAATATAGCATAAGCAGCCAAGAGGCAGAGGAAATGGCTCTCGTCCAGGAAAAAGCTAGAAAAGGGAGTGCTACTATTGAAAACTGACGATGGCATGCGGTTAATAAGATAACAAGCAGTAAGAACCGCATCGACCAAATTTTGGGAGTATGCTTGAAACATAAGAGCACGTGTTGTTTCAATAGATGTCGATTCTTGCGTTCGGCTACACTATTTTGTTGTGGTACGCACAAGAGGTTTGGTAGATGATGTCATTGCGGGCCAGATGTCTATCGAGATCACGAGATAAATACTCACATCATTGTCACTCCGAATTTTTTATTGGAATACCAAATTGTGTTTTTTTTCGACATGAAAGTTGCACCAAATGTTAAACAATTCAGAACATTTTTCATCAATAAACAAAAGTGACACGTGAGTAGTCATCAACAAAAGTAACAAAGTACTTAAAACCATTACTGAATCAATCGACAAGGTTCCATACATCAGAATGCACAAACTCAAAAGGAGCGGAAGCAATTTTATTTGGAGTCAACGGATAAGGAACCGGTGATGCTTAGCTAAACTACATGGTCACAATGAAAAAAAGGGATATCTAAAGATGGTACATTTTCTGGAGAGCTTGGGATGATGATGGCCTAACCGACAATGTAACTCAACATGATCGAGTTTTATGCCGGCACATACAATAGAAGAAGTTGCGTCAAACAGTACAAGCTCCAGCTACATGCTCCTTACCGATAGTCTTCAGGTCTGAAAAACACAACCATAAAAAAAATGTTATCGAGTATGTTCACAAGTAATTTGACTAATAGAAATTAAACTGAACGGTTCCAGGAGTAAGCAACACAGAATTAAGTGACAGTCCGGAAGAAAGACTGGCATTCCACGTCCTTGGACTGTCAGGGAACCTCCATTGGCAACACTAATGCCAGAAACACGACGTACAGTACATAATCATGTATCATACCTGCATCACCAGTCATGTGAGGACGCACCAGAGTCAATTACCCACTGCTTGGGTTTCACTATGCACGCTGCTGAGTATCCGGCTGTGGAACCAGATGCAGAAGCTTCACCATGACGTTGAGCCTGGAAATCAAGGAACTCTGTATATGAGTCGAAGTCATCTGAATAGATCGGACACCATCATCAGGAGCATCAGTGGTGATATTAGCTGCAGGTGATTTGTGCATTGACAATAGAAATGGCTAAGCTGACCACAGTTAAAGCATGTGCGGCCTTCCTCCATCACGACCGCCATTGCCTCGTCCTCTATCACGACCAGCATTTCGGCCATCATGTCGCCGCCACGACCACCACGAAATCCCGTACGAGCGGCCCCGAGAGCAGAGCGATCAGCAGAAGCATCACCCGAAGTGATCTCAACGACTTTGGCTGTCTGAAGGACACGATAGTGTACTTCCAACATGGACGGTACATCAGATCCAGCAATAATCTGAGAGCGAGCAGAGTCCGCATCAGGATGGAGAGAGACAATAAGCCATGACATGAAGTTGCTCACGTTGAGCCCGTGCTTCATTAATATCCGACGTTAAGAGGTAATACACGTCAATCTCATCCGTCATAGCCTTAAAAGCACAATGTCAGTCAGATGTTTGGACAACCGCATTCCTCGGAATGTCTTCTCGACCTTCTTTCTCCATTCGAGTAGCCCTCTGGCTCTTCTAACCGTCGATCGACAAGTCGAATGGAGGAAATCGTCGTGCTAGTGTCTGCTAGTGTGTTGTTGACACTAGTATCTGTGGCACTGCTATTCGCCGTAGAGTCTGCCATCTGTCAGAGTTCTTGATTCGATTGTCGATTTGTTCTTTCCAACTTGATAAACACAGCAACTCTGCCAATACGCTAAACACGGGGCTAAAACCGGCACACGCGCATAGGAAGCAGAGAGTGTGAATCACAAGCCAGGACAGAGAGATAACCCATGTTAACCTCTGTTAGATCCTGATGTGAAGATCAAGGAAAGAAACAATGATTCATGCACAAAAACAATAGTGTGCTCTTTGTTAAAGTTCCGAAATAATTATTAAGGGGCAGAGGTTCCAGCAAACAACCATATGTTTACCCTCTGAGAATCCTAACAACAAATTCTTTTTTATTATTTTTTTTGGTGAACCAAATTAGGGTTTGGAGGGATTGGGTGGCAGCTGTCTGGTAAGGAGGAAAGGGTTAGGGTTTTGAGCCATGAGGAGGGAGGGCTGACAGAGGGGGGGGGGCAGACGGGGCGGGGGGCAGGAGGTGCTAGAGGGGGGGCGACAGGTGTCACCGGGGGGGGGGTGGTTGGAGGGCTGCAGCTAGGGTTGGCAGCAGCAGCAGGGGGCTGTAGGAGGCAGCAACAGCAGTAGTACGGGCGGGGGGGGGGGCAGCAGTAGTAGGCATCGGGGAAGAGGGGGGACGGCGGCTAGGAATTAGGGTTAGGGTTTTATGAAAGGAGGGAGAGTGGTGAATGACGGCTAGGATTTTGGTCACGGCTAGGTTTTGGCTCTGATACCATGTAGATATGGAAATAATAGGATGATTGTTATTGGTGAGAGACTACATATATATAGGAGAGGCTAGCCTCCTCTCCTATTACTCTAAGCAATGTGGGACTAAAGAACATTAACCAATAACTCTAATATAATACTTAACACCAAACTTTCAAATCAGTCACCACCAAGTTCTCCATCTCCCCCTCTCGCCTTATACTGGTAGTATTAGCGTGTTGTGTGAAGTTCCCTCCTTGCGGTAGTATGGCTTATGCTCCCGAAAGTGGACATCCATACTGATAAACTTTTTATTCTCTACTGGACTCCAGCACACATACCCCTTTTGAGTTGCTGAGTAGCCCACGAAGATGCGCTTGACCGCTCTGGGGTCAATTTTCCCAACTGATGGTATGTTGTCCTTCACAAAACACACACCCGAACACCTTCAGTGGAAGTATCCCACTATTATTGTCTTGTAATACTTCACATGGGGACTTCCATCCCAGGACTTTCGAAGGCATCATGTTGATGATTTGAGCTGCTGTTAACACTGTATGCCCCTACAGACTTTGTGAGACATTCATGTCGATCATCATACTTCTTGCGGCCTCCAGAAGGTGTCGATTCTTCCTTTCTGCTACTCCATTTTGTGCTGGTGTGTATGCACATGTGGTCTGATGCTGGATCCCGTGTGCTGACAAGTATTCTGCAAGCGTCCTGTTGGTATACTCCGTTCCATTATCAGATCTCAATATTTTCACAACTGCATTATACTGAGTCTGGACATGCTTATGAAAATCCCGAAAACAAGCAGGTACACCACTCTTATTTTTCATCAAATACAGCCAGGTGACACAAGAGGCATAATCAATAAAGGAAACAAAATACTTATACCCATTCATAGTGTTAATAGTACATAGACCCCAAACATCGGAATGTACTATCTCAAAAGCAATAGAGCTCCTATGACCCGTACCAACATATGGGCTTCTAGTAAGTTTTCTAACTCGCATGCATCACATACTAATTTTTTTTATATCTGTTTTTGCATAAATCTCTTGATATAACTTACTTAAAGTATCAAAGGAAGAATGTCCCATCCTCCTATTATGAAGTATCAAAGTCTCCTCAGTCCTTTGTTGCAGTCCTCCCATTCCAATCTTCTCTGCCATAGTTACCAGTGCTGAGTCCAGTCCTTCTCGATCTAGGTACCACAGTCCCTCATGTCAAGTGCCAGTCCCAAGTCTTCGTCCCGTCCCTTTCTCCTGAAAGATCACCTTAGGAATATCAAAAGAAACAAATGCATTTAAGTTGGAGAATTATAGAACTAATAGACAAGAGACTGATTGGAAAGGATGGAGCATGTAAAATATTGGATAATCTTACTGAACCTGTATAATTAACAGTACCCTTACCGACCACTGGCTGGAAAGTGCCATCTACTGTCTGAATGATGTCTGCTGATGCTAGGTGAGTATAACAAGAAACTCACTGGCATTTTCCGTCACATGCCGAGATGCTCCCGAGTCGATGATCCAGTCTGACGTTTTAAGGGAAGACATAGATGCAAGAGCAAGTGACTTGTCAGTACCTTCTGATGTTTGGGCATACATAGCGGAGTTGCTCCCAAGGAAGAATGAGGTGGATGCCTCCTCTATTCCACTCCTCCTGTCTCTCTCGGTTGACGTTCTCTGCTTCCTCTCCAGCAGGTCCAGCAGTGCCTGTTCCTCCTCAGTAAAAGTGCCAACAGCTCCTCCATTCCCTTCTGCTACCAGCAGATTTCTCCGATAACCTCCTCGGCCGCCTCGTCGACCCCCTCGACCACGACCACGTCCTCCAATATATCCTCGTCCACCGAACTGTCCACGTCCACCACCTGAGTCTCCCTCCCTAGGTGGTTTGGTATAAGCATACCGATGATGACCCATCTCCCCGCAGTTGTACCACTGCCGATTGTGCTGCCAGGGTTCTCCCTTGGACCCTGTGTCGTCCGAGCTGGTAACCGCCAGTGCTGATTTTGCTTCGGAGGGACCACCTGTCCTCGCCTGCTGTCTGATGCGTGTCTCCTCCTAGATCATGGCCAAGATAGCCTCTTCAAGACTAGGGATCTCTGGTTAGGCGAGAAGTAAGGCCGTCCTCTGTGCGAATGCTGCAGTCAGCCCTTTGAGGAATTTTATCGTCCTCTCCTGCAGACACACATGTCTCTCCTTACACTTCGAGTCCCCGCAACTCGCCCATTTTGAGGAGTGATCATAATCCAACCACAGACGCTCCAACTCCGTGGCATACTCCTGTACCGTCTTCTCTTCCTGTACGGTGTCGTCGATCTCTCCCTTTATCTGGAAGATTCGTAAGTTGTTCCCACATCATCATAGGTCCTCCTCAACTTCTTCCACACATCTTTCACCATCTCAATGTCATCTACTATGGCGGCAATAGACTGGACTAAGGAGTTGAGAAGCCAGATGTAGATTACCATATGAGTGGACTTCCACTCGTCGCGTCCTGCCGAACCCTCGTCCGACTCTATCTTTCCGTCCGTCAGGAACCCCTCCAGATTCTTTTCTGCGAGGGTTCTTCTCACTTGTCGTGACCAACTCAAATAGGTGGCTGGTCCATCAAGCTTCAGATCGATGGAGGGAAGCTCCAACTTCGGCGATGTTCATGTCGTGCTCTCACTAACCGACATCTTCATCAACTTCATCAACGTCGCGACCTCTGCAGAATTCAGCTTCTTGATAATCTCCTCCATCGATGCTCCTCCTCTCTGATCACGTCACGTCCGCTCTACGACTCACGCTCGTCCATTTCTAGATCCGAACATGTTTGTTTTATCAGATCTATGCATCGGTGTCCTCTTTCGGAATAATTCGAACAATGGCAACAAAGGCGCCGTTGTGTGCGGCAAGGGGGGGACAGCACGCACGTGAGGGAGCGTCGGCGCTCGTGCCACCGTAGCAGCAGCGGCAGTCGCAGCCGCAGCAGTCGCTGCAGCAGCAGTAGCAGCCGCGGGGAAAGGGGGGACTGCTGCGTCCGCGGGAGAAAGGGAGGGCTGCTTCGGATTAGGGTTTTGGTGGTGGGGAGAGAGGGAGGAGGGGAAAGGTTAGGGTTTGGTGACGGATAGGATTTGTGGAAATGTGGTTCTGATACCATGTTGTAATTGATTGATGAGATGGTTTCATTGATAGTCTCATAGGCTTTATAGTATTTACATAATGGAATATCCAATGGAATATCCTGTGGCATATTATGCATCCCAAATATGCCCTCAGGATATTTCCATACTAAATATAACATATTCTCATACTAAATATAACATATTCCTATACTAAATATACCAACAAGAGCCAGCCTTGAAGGAGCGGTCTACCCAGGCAAGAGAATCCTCTTGACACACATACACATGCAGACTATGTTGTCACAGACGACGCCTAGGCATGCAGGTTGGAGAGGAATCGCCTCAACCCGGAAAATTTTCTCAGGGTGAGGTGACGCTCGCCTAAGCGCGCCTAGGCACCCGCCTAGGGTCGTCCAAGAAAAAAAAGATCCGTCTAGGGTCGAGGGCCGTCCAATTATGTTTACTATCTTTACTTGATGTTGAACATGATTATTTCATATTTTTTAATTCTTATATTACTCTGATGCTTATTGGTTAATGTTTATTTGCTTATTAGTTATACTACATTTTTGTTGTATACATAAATGCAAACTTTTTTGATTCAAGAGCAGCGGACCTTGGGCGGGCGCCTAGGCGAGGCGGTGGCATGTCGCCTCGCCTCGCCTAGCGCCCAGTACAACATAGGCACACACTACTTGTGCATTTCAAAAACTCTACCGATGGCGTCTTGATCAATGTCTTCCCATCTCTTACGTAGCAGACCTCACCATAAATCTATATTATCACTTATTTTCTTCAATTATTCGTCTTTGACCAATGCCTTCATCATGGAATTCTGCCTGCTTGAGCTCAGTTGGTGGTGTGTACACACACACACACACACACACACACACACACATATATATATTTTTTTTTTTCACTTATTTTTCTTCAATTATTCGTCTTTGACCAATGCCTTCATCATGGAATTCTGCCTGGTTGAGCTCAGTTGGTGGTGTGTACACACACACACACACACACACACACACACATATATATATATATTATATATTATATTATATATACACGAAAAAATATGGCGGTGAGATATCACTTGAAATAAGGGGTAATCAGTTCGTCCACTACCGCATCATCTAGGAGACAAGTGAGGAACTCCATCACAATCGCAACAAGATAAGAAGATAGGGGATCCCCTTGTTTCAGGTCTCTGCTGCTGTCAAAAAATCCTCTGAATGACCCTAACAACAATGAATAAAGAGGGAGAACAGACACATTCCCTCACCATGTCTGCCCACAAATTTTCAAATCTCATACAAAGCATGATGTGATAAAGGAAGTCACGATTGACCATATCATAGTCTTTCTTGAGATCCAACTTCAATTTTGTTACCCGCTGCTTGTTGAAATCCCTCACAAGTTCGTGGACCCAGCAAGCAGTACTCAAGATGGAGCATCATTTGATAAGCATGACATCCCTCTTCCGGTCACACATTAGGTGGGTGATGATCTTGTATAAGAACTTGCAGCATGCAATAGGTCTGAAGTCTTCCAGTTCAGTCGCTCCCTTCACGTTCGCAATCAATACCTCAAAATATGGTTAAGCTTCTTAAGCAGCTTACTAGAGTTGAAGAACTTCCTCACCGCTTCTAGAAGATCTTCCTTGATCATATATACACACACACACAACCAAGTGGTGATGCATATTGAGGCTAATGCTCACGTCATGTCCTGGCAGGCCTTTGGGCTAGGACTTGTCTAATTGTAGCAAATTTACCTAGTAAGTTGGTGTTCCTAAAGGGATGAAACTGGTCCCATGTAAACTGGTTACGACAAGGATGTTGCATCTTTGAGTGTGGGATATTGTTAAATCGTAAACAGTCCCATGTTGGATAGAGTATGGAATCTATTATGCTTATGTATGAGTGCTACAGTCTCATATGTACAACCAGGACAATCGTTCTACCAGGTTGATAGCCAGGTGATGTTGCACATTCAGGCTAGTGCTTGAGTAATATCCTAGCGGGTCCGTGGACTGGCAGCAGCAACAACAACAACAAAGCCTTGAACCCAAAATTTTGGGGTCGGCTGTTTGAATCCTTTTCTTTCCTTCAGAAGGACCCGTGTACTGGAGCTTACAAAAAATGTTGCTGTCAGAAATGGCTGTTGATGTGTAATCTCTTCCCATTTTAACTTTCAATGTTTTACCTTGCAGGCAACTGGTGTCATTGACATACAACGTTTTAAGGAGAAAGGTTACGAAACATTGGTTAAAGAGGGAATTTGTGATGAGGTTAGAAAATGAAGTTATAGTCTCTTGATACACTTTAATTCTTTTCTGTGTTGTATTAAGTGGCTTTCAATATGCACGTTGATGGCTGGTTAGCAATTAAATCAGATTACTGAGCAAGTAATTGCAGTTAAGCAGCCTGTTGGAGTTTTTTATTAGTTAGCCACCCGATTAATTGGCTCAGGTGACAAACTACTAGGCCAGGAAATCATTTTTTTAGAACAGTTAGTCTCTTAGACTATATTTTCCGTATCGATTTATATGCTGTATGTACATGTCATTGTTTTATATGCTGTATGTGCATGTCATTGCTCTAAAATTCACAATGTAGAGGTATGATTATTTTGCAACTCACGGATGACATATTTAGATTTATTTCGGTTGCGCCTTTTCCCTTACTGGAAGATATAGTTTAAGCATTTAATAAAAATAATTGCAAAGAAACCTAGAAACAGGAAAAATGTTTGTCCTTTATGTGGTGTTTTCAATGTCATGGCCCCCGCAACCGCCAATGATTAGTTTAGGCTGTGACATGGCTCAACTAAATCTCTTTAGAGTATTTTCACGTGTTTCCACATGAAAATACACGCAATAATATTTAATACAATTTAATATTTTCCATAAATAATAGGATAAACAAACTTGCCTTGATTATTAAATTATCGAGTATCTTCTGTCTACTGTGAAGTTGAATCTGTTTCTAACTGCAGTTGGATGAGCTGAGAACAGTGTATGAGGAATTGCCAGAACTTCTAGAGCAGGTATTAGATGATGCTTTACATTTTGTGGTGTTTGAGGTAGAGTTCTCCTTAGATTTAATGCACATTATATTCCTCCTAATTTCTGAACTCTTCCAGGTGTCATCATCTGAAAATGCTTCTCTTCCTCTGATGCATGATAGTAACAAAGCTCCATGTATTGTTTATGTACATCAAATAGGTTTGCAAGTTTTACCTGTTACTTACGATTTGACCAGCAAAATTCAATTGCATTAAATGTCAGTCTTTATGGGATTTGGTGCTTTGAAAGTGTCTGCACGTTATTATGGTGGTTTTTGGTTTTTGTGAACGTAAATTATTGCAACATTTGTTGCACCATTTACATTACTTTTATTTGATACAAATAATGGAATTTGTGCAACAAATGTTGCATCGAGTCTCCCAACTTTGGCCACAACCTACGTCAATTCCATTATTTCCTATCATTTCTCTCCAATCAAGTTGCAATCAAACAATGGATTTGCATTGACAGTTAAAATTTTTTGAAATCAAGCACCTAATTACATTATTCCTATTACACGATAAGAATAAGAAGAGAGAATTGGATTATTTATTAGATAGTAGTACTACATTATTTATAACCTTGGGGCTAGCTAAAATAGGAGAGCTCATAATGATAGGAATGCATATAAACAACCTAACAATCTTATAACAACCTAACCATCATGTAAAAACCTAACGACCAAACCATACCCTTTATACCTCGCCCTCAAGCATGAGCGTAAATGTCATGCATGTCCAACTTGGTACAATTAAAATTATCTAGATGTCCCAAGAGGTTTTGTAAAGAGATATATGCTAGTTGGTTGGATGGCAAAATAAACTTGGTTTCAATGAGTTGTTCTTTGACAACCTTCTGTCTAATAAGGTGGCAATCAACTTGGATCTGCTTCGCTCTCATGAAAAATATGATTATTTCAATATAGACTCTTGCACTGTTCTAAAAGGCGGTCTAGGCGCTAGACGCTTGGTGCCCGCCTGGTGTCTGCCTAGGCGTCCGTCTAGACCCCCCGACGTCTGACCATACATGTTTTGGGGTTTTATGGATTTTTCTGCAATTTTCAGTAGATTTTTGAATCTTTTTATTTATTTGTGAACCGCCTAGATCTAGGTGGCGGCCTAGGTGGGCCAGGCGCTAGGCGGCGAGTGCCCATCCGACTAGCGCCTAGCACTTTTCAGAAACTTGGACTCTTGTATGGCTATTATAATATAATCCTATTCGTCCCGGTAATAAATGTCTAAGTTCGCCGAGTAACTGTTATATCTAGACCAACTCGAGGGTCGTGTTCGTCGTTGTACGGTATTTTGATTCTGCAATTAACCTTGAGACGGGAGTTTGCTTCTTGCTCTTCCACGACACAAGGTTACCACCGACAACACAAAAGCCATTGGTAGATTGTCAATCATGCGTTTACCCTGCCCAGTCAGCATTTGATAAACCCTACTATTCAAGAATGTCCAATATGAATATATTAGTCCTTGTCCTGGATTCCAATGACTTGTGCAGGGACTTGACATATTGGTTCACCCCGCTCACTAGATAAGCGATATCTAGGCGTGTGATATCTAGGTTTTGATTGTTAAATAATTAATTTTACCAACTAGTCCTCTATTTCGTTGTAGATATTGTAAGTTCTTCTTCTGATCTGGAAGTACCTTCACGTTGAGATCCATTGGAGTCTCTACGGGTTTGCAATGCAACATCTTGCTTCTATCAACATAGTATATGCTAGTTCTGTAGTTCATCATTATAATTTGCTTCTTGCTCTTCCACTACACAAGGTTACCACGGACACATACACAAAAGCCAGTGGTAGACTGTCAATCATGTGGTGACCATGCTCAGTCAGCATTTGATAAATCCTGTCATTCAAGAATGTAAACAATATGAGTATATTAGTCCTCGTCCTGGATCCCGATGACTTGTTTGGATCCCAGTGACTTGTGTGACGGTTAAATAATTAACTTTACCATCTAGTCTTCTATATCGTCATGGATCTTAATATATATATATATATATATATATATATATATATAAACATGATGGAGTTCAAAAAAAAAAAAAAAAAAAAATATATATATATATATATATATATATATATATATATATATATACATGATGGAGTTCGAGAAATGATACACATTTAATGCAAGGTTCACAGTATGAGACATATCAGTATTGGCCGGATCAGATCGGTTTTGATGTAGTCCAATCCGATATTATATTGGTCTGTATCGTAGGGGTGAGCATTATTCGGTTTTGGACCGAAAACCGAACCGAACCGAATAAGAGGTTCGGTTCGGTTTTAAAAAAATTCGGTTCGGTTTTGAAAATACTAAATTTTCTTATTCGGTTTCGGTTTTGGGTTTCGGTTTCGGTCCAAAACCGAAAACCGAATAAGAAAATTTAATTAATTAATTTATATATATATATATATATGTGTGTGTGTGTACTATATATAAGTATTAATATATATAGGTACATACTAAATATATATAGGTATATACTAAATATGTCTATGTATATTTAGTTACTATATATATTAACAAAAAAAGCTCAAAAAAAATCAAAAAAATCAAAAAATATGAATAAACCGAATAAACCGAAAACCGAACCGATTTAATTCGGTTCGGTTTGATTCGGTTTTGGGCCAATTCGGTTCGGTTTCGGTTTTGCTTATTCGGTTTCGGTCCAATTCGGTTTTGGGTTATTCGGTTCGGTTTAAACCGAATAAACCGAATGCTCACCCCTACTGTATCGGCCGATAAGTATCCGATACGGGCCGATACGGACACAGATCTAAATCGAACGATTCCAGCAAAATTCAAAAAATTGAATCTTATGATTCCCGTCAAAGCAAAAGCATATTTTAGACCAAAAAAAAACCAGAAATTGATTCGTCAAATCCAGCAAAAAGATGTGTCAAATCTAGCAAAAAGAGATCAATAATTGAGACTTGCATCAGTTAAAGAGTTTTCAATAACTGAGACTAAAATGTCTCTTTTAAGTATTAGTAATAGTGGGCTTTAGTCCCACATTGGAAAAGAGAGTAAAGAGAGGAGCTAGACTCTCCTATATATATGTAATCCCTCTTCATAATAAAGTTAACCTATTATTCTAATCCTACATGGTATCAGAGCCATAAACCATCCTCCTCCCATCTCTCCCACACACAAAAAAATCCTAACCCTAAACCCCCTCTCCTGCTGTGCTCCCCCCTGCTGCCCCCCCCCCGGCTGCTCCCTCCAGCCCCCCCGGCTACTCCCCCCCCCTGCTGGCCCCCCGCCCTCCAGCCCCCCCGGCTGCTCCCCCATGGTGCCCCCCCCCGGCTGTTCCCTCCAGCCCCCCTCCCGCTGCTTCCCCCCCCCCGCTTGCCCCCCCCTCCAGCCCCCCCGACTGCTCCCCCCTGCTGGCCCCCCTGCTGCCCCCCCTCCAGCCTCCCCGGCTGCTACCCCCCACCCCGTGCTACCCCCCCGGCTGCTCCCCCCTCCGCTCCTTCCGCCACCAACCCTAACCCTAGCCCATCCAAATCCTAACCCTAGCAGCCACCATGTTTCTTATTCCACATCCTAACACTAGCCAATCCATCTCCTACAAATCCTAGCCGTCTTTTCTTCAGAAAAAATGCCGTATTTTGAAGACATACGGTAGCCAAATGCTTTATTTGCACACCCTCTATTCCTAGATTACGTCGTCAGTAATTAACAAATGCTTTATTTGTTTATCCTACCCTGATCTTCACATCAGGATTTACACAGAGAGTGATCGTGTTTACTCCTGTGTCCTGACGTGTTCACCAGCTACACAGAGAGGGATCTTGTTTACCTCCTGTGTACTGCTGTCTTCACTTTACATGCGCGTGCCGGTGTTGGCCACGTTAATAGCGCACTCGTAAAGTTGATGTGATTATTGGGGTTGGAAAGAACTCGTGACGGTTGTATCCATTTCAAGATGACAGACCCGAAGGCAGATGATGGTGATTCTACTACCAGTGTCAGCAACGCAACGGGCACTGGCACGACGGTCTTTTCGACTCGACTCGTCGATTGGACGGACCATATAGTTACTCAACATAGCGGAAGAAGGTTGAGAAAACACTTCGGGGGATGCGGCTGTCTAAACATCTGACTGACAGTCCTCCGGCAAACGACTGATCTCACGTTTGAACAGTGGGAGACGGATGATAGTCGACTGTTTACACAGCTGATGAACTCAATGGAACCGTTTGTCGAGGACATGGTTCAAAACACAGACACAGTCAAGGAGCTATGGGAGGTCCTCGCAACGGCGTTTGATGGAAAATGCGACTTGTCTCGTATCTACGACTCGGTTGTTGGCGTTTACCGAGCAAATCAGGGAGACAAGTCTCATAAGGATCACTTCCGGTCCTTCAAGGCTATGACAGATGAAATTGATCGTGTTCTCCCTCTGACGACGGATAACAGTGAAGCTCGATCTCAACGTGAGCAGCTTCATATTATGGCATATCTTGCCTCTCTCTATCCTGATGCGGACTCGGCTCGCTCATAGATCATTACTGGATCTGAAGTTCCGTCTTTGATGGAGGCCCACTTTCGTGTTCTTCGGGCCGCAAAGGTGGTTGAGACCACCCCGGGGGATGCTCCTGCTGATCGATCTGCCATTGGTAGTGTTGCTCGTCCTAGCGTTCGTGGTGGGTGTGGTGGACGACGAGGTGGCCGGACTTATGGTCGTGATGGCGGACGAGGCAATGGTGGTCGTGATGGGGGACGACTACGAACATGCTTCCACTGCGGTCAGTAGGGACATTTCCAGTGGCAGTGTCCTAAAACTCCTGCTGCCAATATTACTTCGGACGCTCATGATGATACCGTTCGTTTGGCTCAGATAAGCGTTGATTCTTACGCGGATTTTCTTGAGTTTCAAGCTCAACGTCGTGGTGAGACATCCACGTCCGGATCCACTGCTGGGTACTCTGCAGCTTGTGTGGTTCGATCAAAACAATGGGTCATTGACTCTAGTGCGTCTGCTCACATGACTGGCGACGCAGGTATGATCCGCAATTATATATCGGTGGGTCGTACTTCAGGTATTACTGTTGTCAATGGTGGTTCACTGACAGTTCGTGGACGAGAAAGTGCTAGTCTTTTTTTCCGACTTATCACTTCATTCTGTGTTGCATACACCTGGAAATCCATTTAGTTTGCTTTCCATTAGTCAAATTACTCGCGACTTACACTGCTCGGTAACATTTTTTCCTGATGGTTGTGTTTTTTCAGGATCTGAAGACTGGAAAGACTATCGGTAAAGGGCATGTGACTGGAGGCTTGTATCTGTTTGACGTCTCTTCTCCGGTTACTTGTGTTGGCGTGAAACTCAATGCTTTTGAGTTACATTGTCAGTTGGGCCATCCGTCAATCCAAGTTCTTCAACAACTGTACCAATCTTTAGATGTTCTTGTTAATTTTCATTGTGTGTCGTGTCAGTTAGCCAAACTTCACCAGATTTTCTATCCGGTAAGTCAGAATAAAATTGTCTGCTCCTTTCGAGCTGGTGCATTCAGAAATATGGGGACCGTATCCTGTCAATTAGTAATGAGTTTCAAATATTTTGCTACGTTTGTTGATGATTACTCACGTATGACTTTTGTTTATCTGCTAAAACAACGATCCGAATTATTTGAAATTTGGTGCAAATTCTATGCAGAAATTAAAACACAATTTGGTGTTTTGATAAAATGTCTTCGAAGTGACAATGGTCGTGAGTATTTGTCTAGAGATTTCAGCTCGCATCTAACTCGACATGGCATCATCCACCAAACTTCCTGTCCTTCCACACCACAACAGAATGGTGTGGCCGAACGAAAGAATTGCCACCTCTTGGAAACAATGCGTGCTCTTATGTTTCAAGCACGTACTCCTAAAAGATTTTGGTCGGATGCGGTTCTTACAGCTTGTTATCTTATTAATCGCATGTCATCATCCGTACTCAATGGTGCTACTCCTTTCTCTCGGTTATATCCCGATCGGCATCCGTTTTCACTTCCTCTCGAAACGTTTGGGTGCCTGTTATGTTCTAGATACCCGACCGACTCTTTCTAAGCTAGATCCCAAGGCAATACGTTGTATTTTCCTTGGGTATCCTAAGGATCAGAAAGGGTACTGGTATTTTTTCCTGTCTTAAAACGATATTTTTTTCTCTTGGGATGTTGCCTTCGTTGAAACAGAGTTTCCTCCACTCCCCCAAACTGATAATCCGGTTTTTCATGTTTATCTAGACGAAATTTTTTTGTTGTTTCCCGTTCAAACGCACCAGTCTCCTGTACGAGTGCCCTCCTCTACCGAGTCTGTCTCCTAGTCAGATGATCACACCAGTTCCGTCAGCACCGACGTCGTTCCGGTCAGACGAATCGTAGACACCAGTTCAATCAGCACCGACATCGCCTGATCATGCCTCACAGATAGTGCCTGCGGTTAGCACTCCTGGACAATTCTCCTCAAGCTCCTCTGAATCGCCTCCAACTTCTCTACCAGCTCGCCCTCGTCGTGCCTGTCGTGATCATCCCTTGTATGTTAGCAGCTATAAAGGCCTAGCAAGCCACACTCGGTCCCTCATAGCCACTATTGATGGAATTCCGATTCCCAATACTGCTAAAGAGGGTCTTTGACATCCCGGTTGGCGTGCTGCTATGGAAGAAGAAATGAACGCTCTTCGAGAAAATCATACTTGGGATTTGGTCAATTTGCCACCTGGAAAACAGGCAGTCGGTTGTAAATGGGTGTTCACGATCTAAGTGAAACCTGATGGCACTCTTGATCGTCTAAAAGCTCGTCTTGTGGCTAAAGGTTATTCTCAGACATATGGTGATGATTACTTTGAGACATTCTCTCCGATTTCCGGATTGACTTCTGTTCGCGTACTATTGGCCTTAGCTGTCCGCTATGACTGGCCATTACTTCAATTGGATGTCAAGAATGCATTCTTACACGGGAATCTTGACAAAGAAGTATATGCAGTGCAACCTCCCGGGTTTGTTGCAAGGGAGGGTAAAGTGTGTCACCTCAAGAAGGCCCTATACGGTCTCAAACAATCACCACGGGCGTGATTTGGTCGATTCACACATGTTGTTACTCAGTTTGGCATGTGTCAATCAAAGAAGGATCATTCGGTATTCTACCGACAAACATTAGCTGAAAGGATACTACTTGATGTCTATGTTGACGACATTGTCATCACGGGGGACGATAGCCAGGGCATTGGAGGATTGAAAAGTTTCTAGGAGAGCAATTTCAGACCAAGGATATGGGAGCGCTGAGCTATTTCTTGGGTGTTGAAGTAATAAGGGAAAAGAAGCACATTGTCATATCCCAGAGAAAGTATGTATTGGACATACTAAATGATGCTGGAATGATGCAAGTCAAGGGAGCAACGTCGCCAATGGACCCAGGAGAAAAGTTACTTCCTGACGAGGGGACACTGATGACTAATCCAGATCAGTACCGTCGAGTAGTGAGAAAGCTCAACTACTTGGCAGTTATGACTCGTCCAGATATTTCATTTGCTGTTAGTGTTGCGAGTAGATTTATGTCTTCTCCACGAATTCCATTTGGCAGTTATGACTCGTCCAGGTTACAATGTATTTATTGGCGGAAACTTGGTCTCGTGGAAAAGCAAGAAGCAGAGTGTGATTGTACAATCAAGTTCCGATCTAGAGCAGCAGACATGTGGTGTGATAACCAGTTTGCTATTCATATTGCTACTAATCATGTATTCCATGAAAGGACGAAGCACATAGAAATCGACATCCACTTTGTACGCGATGGGTATAAGAAGGGAGCAATAAAATTTCGTCATGTGAGGACCGTTGATCAGATAGCTGATATCTTCACAAAGTCTTTGTTGGGTCCTCAGGTTCAATTTTTGTGTAACAAGCTGGACATGATTGACATATATGCTCCAGCTTGAGGGAGGGTGTTAAGTATTAGTAATAGTGGGCTTTAGTCCCACATTGGAAAAGAGAGTAAAGAGAGGAGCTAGACTCTCATATATATATGTAATCCCTCTTCATAATAAAGTTAACCTATTATTCTAATCCTACAGTCTCTAAATAAGATGAAAAATTATATAGAAATTACCTCAAGTAGATAACCACAAAATTTTCAATTAAAGTCCAAACAAGCGGCAAATTTCAAGAAGGTAATTGTTTTGCCTCCCAAGGCGCTAACCGTAAGTCCCTCCTTTGTCGTCGCCGCTATTGTACTCAAGAGGAACATCCAGCCCACAGTCTCTTCTTTGTTGTCGCTGTACTCATTGAGGAGAAAGGAATGGAGGTGGGGAGGCGGAGAGGCGGAAAGGGTAGAGGAAAATGGAGGCGGAGAAGGGAGAGAGTATCGACCTTTATTTCTCTCTCATCTCTTTTGTGTTCTAGAGAACAATGGAGGCAGAGAGGAGAGGAGATACATGATGTGATTCTCTCCTCTCCATTTATTAGGTTAGGGTTTTGGGTATTGGATCAGTTTGTTAACAGGTAGAAAGACGCTCCTCGCACCAAACTTGAATGCTGCTAAAAAATTTGATCCAACGGTCGAGGGCGATGGAGCTCCCGATCCGGACCCATATGTGTGTGTGTTTTCATTTACATGCTTTTACACGTTTACTATGCTTTTATACCCTTGTTGATGGGTCTTTCTCATTCAATTTTCTCCACGGAATTGATTAGGAAAGAGCTCCCAAACGTTGGTATCGGTTAGTCTAGCAGTAGGTATCCGATCAGGACATGTCAAACCGTACTGGTATCGGCTGTATCGGATCGGGTATTTGACGTGCTGCTTCATCTTCTTTGCGGAATGAGATTTGATCCATTTAGATTGCATTGTGTAATTTCGCAGTCCTTTGGTAAATTCACAATCCTTTGGTAAATTCATAAAACCGAATTTAATTTATTACTTTTATGTTTTTCTGAGATTTTTTTAGATATAATTTTATCATTCTTTGCTTTACGAGTAAACTTTCACTAATGTTAGTTTGCCATTTCACTAATGTTAGTTTGCCAAAGCATTGCATACTAATATATGTATATATCCCATTTCACTTTTGTTAGTTTGCCAAAGCATTGCATACTAATATATGTATATATCCCCTCTCTAGGTCTTGTCCTGCTTCAAATTGATATCAACGTCTAGGTTAGGCATTGCATCGTACATAGTGATAAGACCTTTAGGCCAAATATGAATTCAGATTTGTTGCAATAACTTATTGCTATGATGGACACTACACCAACATAGGTAACCAGTTCACCGCATATATAACAAGTTAGAGGCTAGCTTTGTTGCATTAGATGCTAGGGTTGACATGATGAACAATAGGATTAACACACTAGAGGCCACATTCGAGCAACCTGGCATAGAGGTTCCTGTTGCACATCACGTGAGTGTTCTTAAGCCTCCCATTGGAGACAATTATGAAATACTAGACCTTGTGACTCCCACCTCTCTTGCTAGGATGATCCTAGTAGACAAGCTCCTTGATTCCCATATCCTCGCTATGGACACTGTTGTGGCACTACTTTCTGCAATTCTCGACTTTCTTGTTAGAGACGATATTAGGTCCAGAGAGGTTGACATGACTCGGAAGGTTAAGGTAGGGACCCCATCTTTTACTGGTACAACCCTCAGTTTTTTACCAACTGGTGTCTGACTTAGACCACTACTTTGATTCGTATAGGAGCGACGAACATATGATTAGATTTGCTAGGATGAAGTTCATCCGAGCAGCTTCTGACCAATTCGCGTCCGTAGAGAGGAACTAAGAGCGCATAGGGATTTTCTGTAACACGACATGGCTCGAAATGAAGGAGGTACTTATAAGATCTATTGAAGAGCTATAAAGACTAGCTCATGGACCAATTATCTACAACTAGTCAATGGAGCTTATCATCGTTGCATGAGTACATGACAAGATTTGACAAATCTTTGGTCCATTGTGATGTGGTCGAGGATCCCATTGTCATTAGGCTCGCTTTTGATAGCTGACATGGGCTCTATAGAGGAAGCCTACCAGTTTTCTTTACTGATAAATTTGTACTTGAAGGTCATCCTACCAAGTCGGGTAAAGTTGTACTTGAAGGTTCCAAACTGTAACAAATCCTACCAAGTGTTAAAGCAGCCTAAACACCAGCTTGCAAAAACTTCAAAACGTTGTACTAATTCAAACAAAGAAAAGGGAAAACCATTTTAGATGTGTTCTTTAGTAAGGGTCCTAAATGTTTTAATTGTGTCAGGAATATGGTCACACATTGACATCAATGTCCCTTGAGAAATTTTCACTTGGGAAGGACGTTAACTGACTTAGATGATGGTGATGAGCCACAGTTTGAGAAGGTTAATCATGAGGTTGAGGATGGCGCTGTACATGTTGTTAGGTGTATTCTTGATACAGCCTTGGCTGGGGGAGATTTGTTTCATATACACATCTTTTATACCTGCTTCAAAGTAAACGATCCTGCTAATTAATTATTGATGGAGGTAGTTGTGTCAAGAAAGTTACTAAGATAGTCTTTAGGATGGATCTTTAGGGGAGATTTGCCTCACAGCCTCAAAATAGCATACTGGTTAAGTGCCCCCCTCTTGTATTGTCTACCTGGAAAAGTATCATACCACGTATCAGAGCATACTGCATATTAAGCAAACTGCGACACCTGTAATATAGGCCCAACCTCTTTTTGGTATTGTACATTCGCCTAGTTCCCAGCTTAGTCTGTATAGGTTGCACATGTGCCTAGTTGGAAACTTGTAAATTTATACTGGGTGTGTATACTCCTTAAATTAATTCAGGTCGAGAGTATACATTATGTTGTCTCATTGTTTAACAAGTTTGAACTAGCTTTATAGGTACTGTATTGTGTTAACTTGAACGTTGATGAATCAGTTCGTCATATTTGTTTTATTTATTGTTGGAGAAAAGTGCACATTTGTCTTTGGGTTCTCTTGAACTGTTGCAATATGAAAGATCTTGTTATTTGGACTCTCGGCTCACACATCAAGTAGTTCCAGAGTGAATGGCTTCGATTATGCATTTTATTAGCTATGGTGATGTAAGGGGATTCTCCTTAGTAACCATTTTTCTATACACACACTCGATCAACTCTGTATTAAATCCTCTTCAGAGGATCCAAGTCTACTTCATTTGCACACAACTTAAATAATTTCCATTGCTTTTTGTTTTGATATATTGCAATGCTCCTAGGATATCTGATGTGCATTTTTGAGAAGCTTGACGAAGACATGCTAGAAAAACTTCAAGATTTTGAATTTGCGGTACGTAGCTACTTTATACATGAATGATATTCCACACTTATGAATAACTGGAATGAAAATCAGTTTTCAGAAGACGGGGATGAGAAGAAATACTTCTATCATACTTCTAAGACAAGAGAATTGGACAATCTGCTTGGAGATATTTATCATAAGATTCTTGGTATGTTCATCACTCTTTTGCTCTCTTCCTCCACTTCTTTGGACTTCGTCAGAATCACACTTGTCGACCATAAACTTTCAATGCAGTACCCTGAGTCAAATGATTTATGAATCAATATACTCATAATTACTATATGTAACGAACAAAACTGTATCTCCCCTGTTTACAACATTGGTAGGTTCGTTGCGAGAAATGAGTTGTAATTCTAAGAATGAGTCATCTAAGGCCTTGCATAAGGGCATGGATATTAACTAAGCGGGGTTTTCATTATATTGAAATTTGTTTGTTCAACTCTTATATTTGCTGTGACTGTTGTGAGCATATATTTGGAGTATTTTGGAAAGTAAGAATGATTAAATAGAAACTATTGTCATGAAGAAGACAAGTGGCAGCTGCATCGATATGCATCAATCTACCGAAGGTTTTACTGTTATTTTCCATTTCCCTTCCTCCAGAAGTTTTCTAACTTATTAAGTAATCAGTTTCAGAGACCATCCACTGGATCCTGCCAATATTTTCCAAGTTCTCAGTTGTCATTCATATTTGTACCATTGTATATCTCAATCATAACATCTATTCATGTATATTTGATGAATTTACATGCGTAAGTTTTTGTGTAGATATGGAAAGAGCAATAATTAGAGACTTAGTGTCTCGTATTCTTCAGTACACGCCTCAACTGATTAAAGCAGTGAACTTCGCAGCAGAGCTCGATTGGTAACTCTACAATTAGTTGTCTTTGCTGGCGTTCTGGTCTCTTCTGCTTGGTGTATTTGATCTTATGACACTTATCCTCCAGCTTTTTGTCACTATCACTTGTTGCTCGGCAGAACAATTATGTGAGGCCCATCTTGACTGAGGAATCCTTGATTGACATACAAAATGGCAGGTTAATTGTTTCACATGATGAAAATAAATTTGAAAGTGAAGCACTTTCTTAAATCTCTTTTCCAGAAAATAGTAATTAATCTACGATTCCTTGTCTATGTTAAAACAATTTCGATCCAGTCAAGCTTGTTGTATGCTATATGAATGTTGTATTACTTTTATAATGTATTATTATGATCATCATGACCATAAGCCTTATTATTTTTATCTGTGATCTATAAATTGAATTGACAAATTTTGCTATTATTAGATTTCTTTCAGGGATCAAGAAAAGTGTAAATGCATCCTCTTCCAATAGAACGTCCATTAAAACTAGTTCTGGTATATAATTAATTTCAAATTCAATCTTCTGTTTGGTATTACAATCGCTGTCAAACTATTTTCATTAGTGGTTATAAAGTGCTAAATTAAATGGATCTGTTGTGATTCTCTTGGAAAGAAAGAAGATAATGGGCTTGTTCGGGCCTTGGAAGGTCTTCTATTTGCTAGACACTTGTTTCAAGGTGCTGGGCTGTCGCCCCAGGGCCCAAAAGGTAGGGCAACTTCCGAATGCAAAATGGCTAACGTCTAGGGGAGAAAGTTACTACTTCTGCCTTGAGCTGCCTAGGATGTTTCCTTCTAGAGCACAATTATACTGAAAACTTTCTTAGTTGTTTGAACTTTGAATACCACTAAAGGATATTAGACCATGTAACTATTTAACACATCCCATGATTTTCAAATATCAGAACTTTTGTATGGTTGGCATTCTTAAATATCTTGGCCTCTGACAAAAAATGTTATCCACTAATGAAGTCCCCGAACTCCCTTAGGATTGAAGACTAACATTATTAAGATAAAATATCAGTTGTAGTAATGTCAACACAGTTGAGGAACATAATATGCCTACATACCTAAATGTTCAAATGTATCCAGAAAGTTTCAATCCTAAACTAGGAGCTCCAAAGAGAAACATGAAGTTACGAAAAACTGTAAGAATTCAGTAAAATTAGTGAAAAACCATAAATGGAAACAAAACACATCTACTTTTAGTTCACCAATATATTCTTACTCGGGAAAGCTCATGTCAACATAAAGTAGTTAAACCATTTGTATGAAATGTTCATGGCTGAATTCCTACAAAAGTTACTTGATGCTTCTATGACCGGAGCCAGCATCAAGCTTTTAGACTGCATGAAAGACAAAACACATACGATGACTTGCTTTACAGATCTTATAAAGAAGGTAATTTGAATGTGCAGAAAGGTCAGACTTGTGGAGGGAAATTAGACGTCGATTTCATGTAACAGTGGCTATCTTCCTATTTGTCTCGAAGGACGATACTAGGTTGTTTTAGGGCTCATTTGACATGATTCAACCTCTGTAAAACCCTAAACTAGTGACAAGTGGTCGGGATTCAACAAGAGAAACTAAGAGTTCGAAGTTATAAATTATTGCTAATACATGAGATTTCTTCTACATGTTTGTGCTGGTATACTCTCTTTCTTTTGGCAGTCTGCTTCTTCTACAGATTTGGATATATTTATGGTTGAGTTTGAACCTTTAGGGACAGGTTTTGGAGTACTATAATCATTATTTACATACAAATTTGTTGTTGTTTATATATTAATAAACTTACTTTTGCTCTCTGAAGCGGGGGTACTCCATCTAGGAAGGTGTAATTGGACCTAGTACTTATTGGGTACTGATACTCGTGGGTACCAAAAATTGGAGTCTAAATTTCTGTGGTACCAATTTTTTTTTTTTTGGTATTTATTTGTAATTTTAATTTTAGGTACTCTCTTAGTACTTTTTGGTACTTTGCGTGTTCTTTCTAGTACAATTCATTGAATCTCTCTCTCTCTCTCTCTCTCTCTCTATATATATATATATATATATATATATAGTCATGACTTCATAAGAGTTAACTGAGAGTCTAAATTTCCTCATCATAGTCATCAAATGAATTTTAGTTTAAGAACAATATATATCTTCATGACTTCATAAAGAGGCTTGAAAACGACTAAAATGAGCCGTCTAAGTCGTATACATGTATATAATAACGTAACCTTCAAAAAGGTGTATCCTATCCTAAAATCCTGGTATTACCTAACTAAATATATATATCCAAACTCCTAAAAACATATCTATAACAAATCTTAATTAAAATATATTCAAATCATATTTAAATATTTAAACTATATTTTAATATAATTTAAATTTCTACCAACCTTATCAATGAAAAGAGATACTAAAGCCTACTCATTACTAAAGAAGAGTTTTTCATAAAACAAACAAATTTTTTCAACAATTTAGAGGATTTTTTGGGTACCGATTATATTGCCTAGAAAGAGATTTTTGATGAAAATTACTTTCGTAAAGAACACATGCAACGTGACAATAGTGTGATTGTGTGTGTATTATTCAATTTCTCGTCTTGAAATATGAGACTTAACTTAGAAACGTCCGGTGTATATGCACATGACTTCGTTACAACACACACTCAGCTCACTCTATCACCACCGGACTCGGTATCCTCACGACATCCCCATATGAATCCAGACGAACATGTCTTGGGAATTCCTCGTAAATTATGCCTGCCCTTTGGATCGAATCCGCCGTGGATTTCTACAAATTGATGTTCCGGATACGTACCACTCCGGATACTCGTACCTTTACCTATGCTTCATAGGTTTTACTCACTTTTTATAAACTTAAGTTCAACTTGTAGTCAAACGTGTTAGATCTTTTGTCTGATTTTCTTCTTCACTGATTCCTTGGGATCCACACGTCGTCTCCATGCATATCGTAGCTGGAAGATTGTCAACCCTTGTTCTACAGTTTCTTCTCCATGCAAAATTTCCCAAACTGCGGACTCCCATTGGCCATTGCATAGATATCTGTTCACTCAGATTGACGGAGGAGAAGACTATATGACTATAAGGCTGATCTGGACGGTTGATTCACAAGTAAACAATTCTAAGATATGGGGAAGCTTAATTACAGTACAATAATTATTAAAATCTAAACACAAATAACCCTAACCGGTTTCAGAAATTAATAATTGAAACTAAGATATGGTTCATGTTTACCAAAGATTGTGAGTAGGGGATGATGTTGAGTTCTTGTTGATGAAGAGTTGGCATCGGACTGCAGCGAGCCCAAGGCTGAAGCGGTGCTGATCTGAAGCTGGATCTGCTCCTTTGGTGAACCTGCAAGGAGCAGGTTGCTGTAGGGGGGTTTCCAGAAGCTCAGGTTGGCTGCCTGGATGGTTCTAGATACTAGATAGCACATTAAGGTCTTATGGCAGTCTAGTTGCAGATCCTAGGGAGAGGGAGGCCAAAGGATAACTGCAGGAAATCCTGTTTGATCATGACAAGGAGGTGGTTCCTGTTGCTGCGGCTTCAGGGACCTGCACAGGTTCTAATCTGAAGGAAGCAGAGAGGGGGGCTTGGGTGGCTGTCCCTGGGCAAAGGGTTCACAAACAGAAGAAATAACAAATATTTGAGGGAGACGAATTGAGGCTTAGGTTTTGTAAAAGACAAGGTGAAGAAGCATCACATGACATACTCAAAATAAAATCTCAATTCCTCGCTGAATAAAACATGGTTGCATGCTTACAAATTTTTACAGGCATATGGGCTATGTTTCCAAATAACCATAGATCAAAGAAAAAAACTAAAATAAACTAAATAAACTTTTCTTGTCAAAACAGCTAACTGATTCATCCTATTCACAACTATCCAGGATGGAATAAATCAAGACAAATAAAATAACACAATATCCAACTGAATCTAGCATTTGAACCCGAGCTCAAAATAGACCCATGTCAAATGGTCCTGCAACACGTGTAATAGGTCATGACAGTGTGGTGACAAATTTTGAAGATAATCTGTTAGAGACATATTAGGTTCTTATTGGGCTATATTCTTCATTAACTTCCTCATGGAATTGGTATTTGTGTACCCAGAATAAATACCCCAACACTGCTGCACAAGTGATTTGAACCAATATGATGAGCTTCCAAAGTACACATGATTCTTCATAAATCAATTAGCAATGTTTGTTTCTTGAATTAACTACTACAAAGCAACACATGATGGAGTTAAGATGGGTCTTCCTATACCATTCTGCCGTATTTAAACTGGCAACAATAGTGGTTCTTAATGTTTATTTTGGACATTGCCAAAGGAAGAAGATTGGATTAGGCCTCTCGTATCCAATATCTAGGGATTGTATACTGTAACATTACTGTCAGGTATGATAGTCAGTTATTATTTCTGTGATTACAGGTCATGAACACTTGATCATTGATCTTTTCCATTTTTATTTATATTAATATGTTTTTGCTGGATTATGTAGCAAAACAATTCTTGTTCTTACATATATATAAGACACACTCACACACGAGACAATCACCAGAAAACTTACCGATATGTCTAAGTACTAATTATATTTTTAATTTAGGCACGTTTTGCAAGAAATGACAGTTGATACTTTTGTTCCAAATGACACAAAAATTCATGATGGTGGTAGGTATTGTATGAATTTTTCAGTTTCATCAAGCAATGGATTTATATATAAACATAAAATCTATTATGTGTTTTTACAGGGAGAATACACATCATAACTGGCCCTAACTATTCAGGAAAAAGCATTTATGTTAAGCAGGTTTAACCCAATCTATTATGGTACTTTTCACATTCAAATTATTCTAACTACATGTATTTTCTTCCTCTTGTATACCTTATGCGATGTGTATCACTGTTTTATTTCTTCATGTTGTTATGTATTTAAATAATTGTCTAACATGAAGTCTTAACCCTTAGTAACATATAATTTTTTTTTTCCTTTTAACCTTCTCTACCACAACACTCACACTCATAGGAAATGTAGAATATTATAGAATCCCTCAAGATCTCACCAGCTCTTTTTGTTTCCTGGTAAACAGTAAACCACAATTCCAAGTCTCTTAGTAGCAATAGCCAATATCTAAAGAGGTGATAGAAAACAGCAACAAGTCCAAAAAATATGAATGAGCTCATTTGTATGCAATCTGGAAGGTAATTGTTAGATCCTGTTTGCTTCATGGGCATGATCAGGTTTCTATTGTCAGTTGAGTTAAAGCAGTGAAGATAAACTGGATAACTCACCAAGGTTGATTTTCATTATGCCCTTACCTGCTTCTTGTATCTTACAGCCTTTCACCAGCTGCCAAACACTAGATTCACACACTGAGACCTCTTTATACATCGCATCCACCATGATCATGGCATTGACATTCTTTAGAATGTCTAACCAGACAACCCTTTCTTCTCCTCTACTTTGCACTGGTCTGCTCTTGCTGAAATTCATCAGTTATCGTGGCTTATTTGGAAGACGTAGCACATACTACTATAAAGAATTCCACAACATCTCCAGTTTTCATTTTCCATGCCTCAACTTGCCTTTTGATATATTCCCAACACCATGGTTTCTGATACCAGAGGGCGTTGCCTGGCTTTCGATTGTAAGGCTTGCTGCTTGCATCCTAGAGGATGTAGGTTCGAGTAACGGAAAGCTTCCCCATATATATTGGCTAATGCTGCATACATCAAGACACTCCCCAGAGCTGCATAAAAGGGAGCCTCATGGCACTGAGACACCCTTTTTACCATGGTTTCTGAGACCACTTTAGTATGCACGGAACGAAGCCCATGATGTGAAATTTCAATCACCAAGAAAAAAAATAACTTGGTTTGGCCAAAATGGGTTGCATTCATGGGAAATGTATGAGACTGAATGTTTGATGGTTAATTGATTTATATTACAAGGGAATTCCTTTCCTGCATGTTCTTTTACTTCCTTCTCTCTCCCATACTCCTCACTGATGTTGTTTGAAGATGGTTGGAAAGATGGTTGGACAACAGTCGAGAGACATCAGAAAGGGAGGAGTCTGAAGGAGGCCGCCTACGGGAAGGGTCGTCCCCTCCAAGCAACCGACGTCGACGGCACTGTTGTGAAAATCCGATTAGTCGGCCCGACTAGTTGGTAGTCGTCTTTCGCCGACTCGACTAGGGGGCTAGTCGGCAAAGAAATAGGCTCAAGTCATAATTGGGCCTAGGCAGCCGACTAGGCCTCGGTTCCAAAAAGAAGGAATAAAAAAGATCAAAATCCGACCCAAAATTCAGTTCTTTCAAACACCTAAAAGCAACCGACATATATTGCGTTTTTTTTTTTTGGGGGGGGGGGGGGTGGGGGGTACTTAAGGCTGTGTTTGGTAGGAAGGATGGAAAAGTAGAAGGAAGGAAAAAGATAAGGATACATTTTCCTTCCATATGGAAAGGAAAGATCATTTCCTTCCTTTGTGTTTGGTAGCAAGGATGGAAAAGATAAGAGATGCATTTTCCTTTGTTTGGTATGAAAGAAAAAGTGGAAGGAAACAAAGTAAAAAATATAGGGTTTACCAATTCTACCCTCAACTAAAAACACTTATTTACCATTTGACTTCATAAATATTTTTTAAATAATACATTCATATGGGGGTATAATTGTTAATTAATACAAGCCTCCACTTTTCCTTCCACTTTTCCTCCCACTTTTGGCGGGCTTGGATTTCTTAGGTTATGAGGGAAAAGTAGTCCCTCCACTTTTCCTTCCTTCCTATTTTTCTTCCATACCAAACAAGAGAAAATGAATCTTTCCCTTCACTTTTCCCTCCTCTATTTTCCTTCCTCCCACTTTTCCCTCCTACCAAACACACCCTAAGTTAATACTTGATGACATATAGCATATATTGTATATGATTATATTTTATATATATATATATATATATATATTTTTGGAAAAAGGTAAATTTTATTCCAAATGAAAAGCCATAATCATACAACATACAAACTGAGTGGGACTCCCACTCAACACTCATCCATTCTCCATAGCGTTCATATCAAACTCAATGTTATGGAGAATGCCAACCGGAGGTGTGACTAGTCCCTCAAAGATCCGGCGGTTTCGCTCCCGCCAAACATACCAAACCGCAGCCGCCAGTCGAACTCTGGCTGTACGGAACCAGTTATGACCTCGACCCCTGCCATCTCGTATCACCGGAATGATGTCCCCAATGTATTTTCCAGAGGCGCACACTCCCAATAATTATATTATATATATATATATATATATATATATATATATATATTTGGAAAAGGGTAAATTTTATTCCACGAACATCTCAGTAATAAGTAATACAGTACACAACTCTCCCATCTCTCACACCCCGTTTAAGGGACCATTACAGTTACATCGAATTCTAAATTATGTAGAATTCCTACAGGAGGGGTTATCAACCCCTCAAAGATACGCCTGTTGCGTTTCCTCCAAACGTGTCAAACTGACGCTGCAAGGCGAACTCTGGCTGTCTTGGCCCAACCATGCTCCATGCCTCGACGTTCCCTGATCCAGGTGAGGATCCCCCGGATGTCTCTAGCACTGCCACCTCCTCCCAGCGACCTACACTGCTCTGACCAAATATACCAAGCCATAGGACACTCAAAGAATAGGTGACCCATGGATTCGTCCTCCACTCCACACAATACACACTTCGGGTCAGGGATCTGCACCCCCGATTAATCTAATGAATTTCTAGTCCCCGCGAACCGACTAACAACTGACTAGCGATTTTTACAACCTTGATCTGCGGTCATGAAGCCAGCTCGAGCTCCAACTAAGCATTCCACTCCTGCTTCCAGTCCTGCCCCCCTAGTGTTTGTAAATATAGCTCATAGGACCTCTGCCCTGTTCATGTTCAGCCACCTCCTATGGACTGATTGATGCAAGTCTAGAATCATCAGGGAAGAGATCGTCATGCAATACATAGTATCGAAGTACGTCCAGGGGAGAAAGGTGTCACGTCCCGATCCCGCAGAGTATTTTCGTCCTCACTTCGGACTCTGTGAGACCGTTCATTCTCGCTTGGGCGTGATACCGTGCAAGCCTAAGTTGCGCTTGCACAAGGTCAAGACCTGTAACAGGACAAGATAGACAATGTTGACAATACGCAGCGGAACATATTGTAGATGTTTGAAGCAGCAACAGACATTTTGCAGATATATGAGTTGAACACAATGGTAACAAGAACAATTCTCTTTATTGATATTCTTTGAACAGATTACAAGCTCTCAATTCTCTCTGATACAATGCTTACATTCTCTCAGGACTTTACAGATTATAATGATCCCGTTCCCATACATTATATCCCTTTATATACAAAACCAACTCTTCGTAACATATGTCCTTCTCTTGGCATCTCTTCTGATTTCTGGCTCCTGAGGATGAGGTTCGGGCTATCGCTTCGGACTATCCTTCTCGATGCATATTGCACCTGCATGCAGACTGATGGTGGGTCAGTATATCAGCATAGTGGTGATTGTGAACAAAGAGCTACATTTGTCTGAAACGATCATTGTTCATTTAGTGAGAAAACGTTTCTTGTGATGTGGTCTTGCTACTTTTTACCTATGTTCATTTCATGCATACATAGTCAGTTTACATTCTTTGAAAACATCCTTGAAAAGTCACAATTCATTTCATTTGATCTCAAGCATACAAGGGGACTATTCATTTCAAGCACGATGACTATTCATCTCGTGTGCAGTGCGCAGCATGTTTTATGAGTTACATCATTTCTCTTTTTCAAGCCACTCTTAGGGACAATTACAAGCACGATATCACATCTTTTCATTAGTGGGATATAGCATTTCTTTGCAATAGATTAATCTCTTCAAACAATTCATATAGAAAACTTAAGCTACACGTATATATCACTTTTCAGTGATTCTCACCATAGCCGACGGTCCATCCCTGCACAAGACAAGGATTAGCATAAGCATAATATAACAACATTATTATTTCATGTTCGTCTCCGCATTGTTAGCTCTTAGCAAAACATTCTTGACACATGCAGACTCGATTGACAACTGTGACTCTCCGGTTCAGCTCTGCACCAATCAACACCTATCTATATGATGGTCCATGGGAAATCTCATGATTAGCCGCTGTGACTCTTTGGTTTAGCTCGTTGCTAAGGACTCAGATATCGACGTTCATTTTCACATGGAGGTCCTAATCTCTCCTAGGCCGAGTGGTTCCAGCCTTCCAGGCGCCCCCAGATACCACCCGGGAGACAAATTTTACTTGTGGACAAGTTGTTTGAAACCAATGCATATGCTCTAGCATATCTATCATATGAACTGATTTGATCAGATTCTTCAGATATACGACACGTTCATTTCGTGCCTTAGCAGATAACGACATGTTCATTTCATACCTTTGTAGATGTATGACACGTTCATTTCGTGCCTTTTCTTCTTTTGATCACATAGCCAGCAGCTTCCCTCTTTTCTTATCAAGCATGACAAGGAGTCATATTCGGGACAAATATTTATCAATAACATGGCAGGCATCATATCGTTTCTTATTAGCAAGCAACAGTTCTACTTCTTAGCATGCAGATTATCTCTTTTCTCGTATTAGCATAGCAACATGTGGATTCTCTTATAAGCATATTCAATGATTACTTCTTGTTATTAGCAATAACATTCATTCAAAAACTCATATTCTTATTAGGCGTAAGCGAATCATAAAATAAGACTTTGTCCACTCACCCAGATTAATCGTCTTCTGTTGCAGAGCCAGCAATCCGATTTCTCTGTTTATCTAGTGCCTTTGCGGGACAGGACACTACAAAAGGTGGTAGAGATTACCAAGGAGGACCTGGCCGAAACGGAGGAATACTGGAAGGACACCATTGTCCTCTACATCATTGGTGCTAAACCGTTCTTCGGCCAACTCAGAGGCTTCTCTCTTAGAATGTGGTAGCCGAAAGATAGCATGAATTTTTTTTTTCTATAGAAAACGGGTCGTTAAGTTTGGACTTGCGGATGGGATCAACAGAGTGCTTCTTAATAGTCCTTAGACGTTTTATAGGAGACTCATAGTGCTGAGAAGATGGCACCCTTCCACTAACTTTGAAATGGATCGATTACCTACGGTGCCCATATAAATTAGACTCTCTTGGCTCTCCCCTCAACTGTGGAGCACTCCGGCCATCTTTAAGATAGCAAGTTCATAGGAAAACCTCTTCGAACTTATTTCTCTACGGCTAGAAGGGAAGGGCTGGCATTTGTTCGAGTTTTTATAGAAATAAATGTGGTGGATACCTTCTGTATAATCTGGAGATCGAGATCCCGACATGAGATATTATCTTCCAAATAGTAGAATACGATTGGATCCCACCATGTTGAATCTGTCAGAGCTTTGGCCGCATTCCTTCTCAATGCCCTGACCATCCGAAGTCTTCCCAAGATGGGCTCTCTAAGGGAAGTGCCAAGACTCAAGAGGTAGCTAATGAGCTTGGTGGTTCGGTCAGCGTGAGGGATGAGACAGAGTTGGAGGCAATAGTCCAAGGGGAGCATATGGATACAGAGGTTGGTGGAAACGTAGCAGGGGCCGTCGAGATCCTGGATGTGTGGCTTGTTCCGGGAAAGAGGATGGGCCCTGAACCAAAGGTGTCCAAGGCCACAATCGATAGCCTAGGAACTAGCCAGCTCTTATGGTGCTCGAGCCAAGACACTCCCAAAGACGCTCCCAAACTTCATTGTTGAAGCACTCTGCCTTGACTTCTCCTTAGTTTCTCTTGGCGTCAGATTGGGAGGGAAGAACTCGAAGAAGGTGCGACTTAAGACTAAATGGATTCTCCCTATTGACTTGACTCTTCTAGAATTAGTGCAATCCTCGTTGAAAGGGACACTTGTGGAAACTAATTTTTTTTGGGCTGCCAACGTAGCGAGTAAACATTCTAACTTCAAAGAGGAATGCTCGAACAAAATGGGCATTTCATTGCCATGTCGTGAGAGTACTCGTGTGAACAAGGGTGTGAACCATAGGTTGCTCCCATGGCCATGACTCCAAGGTTAGATTAAAGCTTGATAGTTGTTATCTGTGGATCTGTGGTTCTGCATGTCCCTTGGTGCACATTGCCTAAGGGTTGAGATGTTGTAAGCCTTTGGCCGTTCCCTCCTATATACCAGAAGAAAGTAATAATATTTACCTTTTTCATTATACATATATATTTATTTATTTATTTATTTTATTTTACCTTTTTCATTATATATATATATATATATATATATATATATATATATATATATATATATATATATATATATATATTCACCTGTCCGGGGCAGAGGAGTATGATTACCAGAGGCATGGTGGCGTCGGGGAGAGAGGAGTGGGGGGGTGGCGGATCAGCTGAGGGGCATGTTTACTGTAGGAAGCGACGTGCTGTTGGTCCGCTTAGTGACGGTCCCTCCAGGGAGGGGGGCATCCTACTGCCAGGGAGGAGGCGGTGTGTGTTGACAACTCTGCTTGGGCGATGATGCTCTCTCAGGTCGTTCCCCAGCAGGCCATTCCGACTGGGATGGAGGAGGATCTATTAGCGTCGGATGTGGTACATTCCCCAGGTGTCGATCCGGGTGTTTTCCAGGAGATTCATCCTCTCATTAATTAATGGCTATCATCGCCTGGAATGTGAGGGGAACGTGTTCGCTAGGGAGTTGGAGAGAGATTTGGGGGGTTCTTCACAGAGAGAAGTGCGACATCTCTGTACTGTTAGAATCTAAGATCAAAGGTGAAAAGACCCTTGCTCGGCGGACCCCATCTCATTGGGCCCAACTTCACAACTTGGCTCTTTGTGACATGGCCATGATTTGGGTCAGATGGAACTCGAAGAGCTGGAAAGGGGACTTGATCTTGATGACGGAGCAGTTGATTGCCATCTCCTTCTCGAACAAGGGTGGTTTTCGGTTCTTGCTGGAGACGGTTTACGGCCACAACGACAGGAGGAGACGGGAGTCCCTGTAGAGCGACATCTCTAGTGTTGTCGCCGCTGCTGATTTGTCGTCTCTTCCGCTTCTGCTGACCGGGGACTTCAATGCCCTTCTGCATCGAGGGAAGAAGGTGGGCGGCCGCCCAGTTCCAGACTCTATCCTATATGATTTCCAGAGATGTCTCCTCCAGGCGGGACTCCAAGGATTGTCGCGCTCAGGCTTCATTTGGACTTGGCATAACAAAGCAATCCGGAACAGGGTTGCATGCCAGCTTGATAGAGCCCTGGGCAATGGGGAATGGTTCCGGCATTTTTCCAATTCTTCGGCTGAGGGCCTGGCCGCTGGGACGAGCGATCATTCCCCCATCAGGGTAGGCTTCACTACTCGGTCTCCTGGAAAGTCCCGTCCATTCAGGTACAACAACTGTTGGTATCTCTCGGAGGGCTATCTGGAGGCTGTCTTAGAGAGGCTTACTAGCTGTCAGGAGGGGACGGTCTAGTTTCGCTTGGTGCGTCGACTCAAGGCCACGAAGAAGGCTCTACGGAGTTGGGTGAAAGGGTTGCCCAAGTCTACCTTAGAAGATAAGGAGGTGGAGCTGCGGACTATCCAGCAGGACATGCAATCTGACATGCTAAATGGTGACCTGGCGGCGAGAGAGGAGCTGATCGAAGAAGTCAATATCTTGTGGCTGCAGAAGGAGATTAGCACGGCTCAGCGTGCCAAATGTTCTTGGCTCAAGGACGGCGATCGTTGCTCCAAGTTCTTCTATGATGTCATCCGGACCAGACAGTATAGGAATCACATCTCCCAGCTACTTGATGTGGATGGCAACCTGGTGGAGGAGCCGGCTGAGATCCAGGGCGAGGTTGTCAGGTACTACTCTGAGTTATATTTTCAGACTGACTACCTGTCTGTGTTCCCAGATGTTGTTACGAAGAGATTGGTGACTCCGTATGGAAATAGCATTCTTCTTGCCCCTGTTACTTTGGAGGAGGTGGAATCAATTGTCAAGTTGGCGGATCCCAACAAGGCACCCGGACCGGATGGTTTTAGCAGTGGGTTCTACAAACGCCACTGGGACATTCTGAAGTATCAGGTCTTGGAGGCGGTGCAGGAATTCTTCACCAAAGGGAAACTACTAAAAGAGTTGAACCACACTTTCCTGACCTTGGTGCCAAAGAAGGAGGGAGCGACATCACTGGCGGATTTCAGACCTATTGCGTGCTGTAATTATCTTTATAAGATAATTACGCACCTTATGTGCCGGCGGATGGAGGGGATCATGCAGGACTTGGTATCTTCGAATCATGCTGCGTTCATCAAGGGGAGGTCGATCGCTGAGCACAGCCTCCTGGCTCATGAGATGGTGAGGGGTTTTGGCAAACCTGGAGGGGAGAAAGCATGTGTGAAACTGGACCTGAGGAAGGCGTATGACATGGTCAATAGGGACTTCCTCTGTCATCTGATGATCGCCATGGATTTCGAGGACCACTGGGTTACATTGATCCGGGAGTGCATCACGTCCCCCACTTTCTCTGTCCTCATCCAGGGCATCCCTTATGGGTACTTCCAGAGCAATCGTGGGCTTAGGTAAGGTGACCCTCTGTCCCCTTACCTGTTTACGCTTGTCATGGAATACTTCACATGTTTGATGGACCTGGCAGTGCACCGTGGGAGACTGGTCCCATTGTTCAGGAGGGTGGATCCCCCAGTTACCCACCTTATCTATGCAGATGATATCTTGGTGTTCATCCAGCCATCGACGGAGGGTATGCAGACGATTGCGGAGATTATGGGAGAGTTGGATTTCCTCTCGGGCCTTCAGATGAACAGAGAAAAGAGCATGGTGTACTTCAGCTCCCTATGTCCCCAGAAGGAGGAGCGGGCCGATGTGCTGGGAGTTGAGAGGAGTGATCTTCCGGTGAGATATTTAGGAGTCCCTCTCACAGTCAACTATGCGCGGGATCATGACTGCCAGTTTGGTGGAGTACGTCCAGAGGAGAGTGGAAGGTTGGCAAGCCGTCGGATTGTCCTTTGGAGGACGCATCGAGCTGGTCAGATCGGTGATTTCGGCTGTGGCTCATTTCTGGTTGCAATCCATCCTTCTTTCTGTTGTCACTGTCAGAAAAGTGGAGCGGATTTGCGCAGACTTCATTTGGAGGGGGGTATGCATGCGATCTCCTGGGAGCAGCTCTGTAGACCCAGGAAGGAGGGAGGAGTGGGGCTTAGGCCATTGCTGGAGATCAGGGAGGCCTCTGCGCTAAAGCTGGCATGGAGATTCATCAACGGGGGGTCCCTCTGGACTGACTGGATGCATAGCAGATATGTGAAGCAGGGCAACTTCTGGACCTGTGCTACTGACAACAATCACTCAGTCACTTTTAAGAATGTCTTGAGACACATGGGGGTTCTCAAATCTGCAATCCGGAAGGTCATGAAGGATGGGTCTGGAACGGACCTCTGGCGGGATCCTTGGATAGATCGGCTTTCGCTATTGGACATCAGGAGGACAGGCGTGGGCTGACGTGTAGTCGTATCATACGCGACGGGGAGTGGAGGTCGGAGTCTTATAGGTTTACCGAGGAGCTGGGTGGGATTATCAGTACTATTGCCATTGATCCGGACTTGCTTGCTGATCGGTGGATTTGGGAGCCGACAGAAACAGCTCCGGGAACTGGGGAGTTCCAAATTCGGAGCTGCTACAAACCTCATCCGGCGCACCTTTCTTCAGAATTCTGACTACGAGTTCGTATGGTGTAAGGGTCTCGCCAGGAAGATGCAGCTTTGTGTCTACAAGCTTCTACTGGGCCGTCTTTTGACTAGGGATCGTCTGAGTTCGTTTGGAATGCCGGTCCCAGATCCTAAATGTGTGCTATGCAGTGTGGAGAATGAATCTATAGGGCACATTTTCTTCGAGTGTGCCCTGGCATGGCAGATCTGGTCTGAGCAGAGTAGAGCGTTGGGTGGATGTGACTCCGGGAAGGAAATTGGGAACATTATCACTGTGCTCCGGGATAGCAGAGGTAGAGGGCAGGACTGGTTCCGGACCGCCAGAGTTCGACTGCGGCCTCAGTTTGACATATATGGCGGGAACGAAACCGTCGTATTTTTGAGGGGCTGGTCACCCCTCCGGTAGGCATCCTCTATAACATAGAGTTTGATGTTAATGCTATGGGAAACTGAAGAGTGGGAGTCCCACTATGATTGTATGTTGTAAGATTATTGCATTGCTTTTGGAATAAAATTTACCCTTTTTCCAAATATATATATATATATATATATATATATATATATATATATATTTGAATATTAATATGATGAATAGGAATTTCAGTATAATCTTTTGATTGAACTTTTCAGGGAGATTTAACATCAAGGATTAGTTGTTTCTTGACAATGAACGCGTGTGCTACTTACAAACATATAATGATGCATTTCATGTTCAGAATTCATTCAAGAGAACCATTTTTTTTCAGGTCGCTGTGGTGGTTTTTCTTTCACATATTGGAAGTTTTGTACCAGCCGATGCTGCTGTAGTTGGGATCACTGATAGGTCTGATAAAATATTAGGGGCAGATTCGTTTCGGTGTGGTTTGAGATTTATAGAAGACATCAGATTAAGTAGGTTCTTACTGTCGTAGGATATTCTGTGCTATGGGAAGCAAGGCTATGACGATTGAACAATCAACTTTTATGGTTGATCTGCACCAAGTAGGGATGATGCTTAGGTAATGATCAGCCTATCACTGTCATGTGGAGACTGATATTCAGGTCTTTTACATTATTATCGCGGTGATTTTCGTACAGGCAAGCTACATCACAATCTTTATGTTTGCTGGATGAATTTGGTAAGGGTACTCTTGTGGAAGGTAAGTTGCTAAATATCAGTCACTAATTTGTATATACTATGCTTTCCCAAAGAGAATTGTACATACACTGAGAAAATTTAAACAATATATAATTTGAAACTTTTACTCAGAGAATGGGAAAAAATGATACCAATGCATATATGCAGATGGTGTTGGGCTTCTCGGGGGAACCATTAATCATTTTGCAAGCTATGAATTTCCTCCAAAGGTCACTGCTTATCTCTTCTTGTTGTCATATTTGAAGTTAATATGTCTTACACAGATGCAGACATATTTGATGAATAAATGTAACTTTGTTGAGCATATCTTTGTTGGGTTTTTAGCCTTTAGTTTTGGTTTTTAGTCCCACATCGGCTAGAAAGGAATGTGTATCTCCATATATATGAGTCTTTGCTCTTTATGGAGATGCACATGTAGTGCACATGGGTGTGTGCCATGTGGGATTAATTATTAATGGTATAAAGGCTTAATCAACAATTAAGAAGCTGTAAGCTTTTTGCTCTTGGAAATTTATTTCCATGGAGCTAAGCTCCGTAGGAGCTTAGCGACTCGGACTCGGACTCGGACTCGGACTCGGACTCGGGCTCAAGGGCTCATGAGGCGTAATGCGGCGTTTTGTTGGCGCACTTTGCACTTAGCACGTCAGCATCGTCGCTAGGCGCATAGTGCGCTTAAGTTGCGCTCGTTGCGCGACCACGTTGCGCGGCCCGTTACGCGAGCCCAATTACGCTGGCCCAGTTACGCAGCCCAGTACGCGCAGTGTGCGCAGCGACGTTGCGCGGCCCGTTACGCGAGCCCAATTACGCTGGCCCAGTTACGCAGCCCAGTACGCGCAGTGTGCGCAGCGTACGCAGCGTGCGTAGAGTGCGCAGTGTGCGCAGCGTACGCAGTGTGCGTAGAGTGCGTATGTGCGTATGGCTGGCTGCATATTAGAGCGGGAACGGTTGCAGCAGTTGCTGCACTTTCAGGAGTGGTTCAGCCACTACTCTGAAGTTCAGGCAACTGCTTGGCAACCTCCCCGTGGCCTATATATGCAGGTTCTCTCCTCTCTCTCAGTGTTGGAGAAATCAGAATTCCAGGGAGAAAATTCTAAGTGTTCTTTAACACAACAGAGTAGTGAGCGTGTTTTTTAACACAAACACTAGTACTTTTTAGTACGCGTGGGTTCTGTTACTTCAGAAACAGAGAGAGAAGAGTAGAGCCATTGCCAGAGGAGTTCGCCGTCTTCCGAAGAGTCAGAAGAGCAGGAGTGTTCCAAGGTTTTCCGTCAACCTTGCTGGTTCCTGGAAGCTGTTCGCAGAGGGCGAATAAAGCTTTGAGCAACGGTGATTATTCACCCCAGCAATTCCATCTCTCGCCTGTCACCCTTCTGTTGCCTTTAGCAGTTCTGTCAGTATCTTCTTTTTAGAAGGCACTACTGCCAGTTTGCTACGATCACGAAATCTCTTTAGATTATTCGTGAATTACGATATCTTTTTAGATCTCGTAATTTGCAGAAATCCTTCTGGATCTCTGTTGCAAAACCTTCTTTAAGGAATTGCATTTGAAACGTTGTCTTTACAACTGTTTCAGTTTCTGTATTTTCCATCGAAAAGCGTGCCCCGGCGTTCCCGGCAATAACAATCTCAAAGCTTTATTGCTACGATGGAAAATATTAATGCTTCACTCCTCAATACTGACTTTTGCAAATTAGAAAAATTTGATGGAGAGCATTATCAAGTCTGGAAGAGGAAGGTTTATCTCACTCTTCAACTTAGAGACGTTGATCACGTATTGCTTGAAGAGGAACCTACTGTTCCAGATACTGGGTCTGCTGCCGCAATCACTGCGGCTACTAAACTTCAGGCCTAGTGGAGAAGGGAAAATAGCATTTGCAGGTTGCTTATCCTGAATGCTATGGAGGATTCTCTACCAGAATCCTACAGTAAGAAACCAATTGCCAGAGACATATGGGAGTCTCTGGAAAAACTGTACGAAGAAGACAAGAACAGGAGCAAAATATTTGTGGTTGAAAAATATCACAAATGGCTCTTTGAGGACGAGAAGTCCATGCTGTCGCAGGTCAAAGAATTTCTGAAGTTGCGACAGAAATTGGAAGACGAGGCTATGCCCCTCCCCGACAAGTTTGTTGTTGGAGGGATTGTCTCAAAGCTCCCCGCTGGGTGGAGCAAGTTCTATGCAAACATGCATAGGAAGAAGTTGGAGATCACCCTTGAAAATCTCCTACAGGAAATCTATGTTGAGGACCAGATGCGGGCTCAACTGAAAGTGGACACACTGTCCAAGCAATTGGCTAACGCCAATCTGGTTCAGACCAAGGAACCAAAGGGAAAGCAGGCGGCTTTCCACAGCAAGAAGAAGAACCCTGACAATCTAAAAGTCAAAGGAACTTCTATCAAGAAAAAGAAGCCAAAGTCAGAAATGCCTTGCTTCAAGTGTGGCAAGAAGGGCCACTTTAAGAATGAGTGTAAAGCAAAGACCAAGCAATCAGAGCAAGGAGAACCTAGTAAGGTATCTATGATCACTGACGTAGTTGCTATGATTGCACAGGTTGATGCAGTAAGGACTGACTCTGACTGGTGGGTAGACACTGGAGCCTCCTGCCATGTCTGCTCCAGTAAGGAGTGGTTCACCACCTATACACCTACTTCTGAAGTGGTTATGATGGCGAACCAAGCACAAGCTGAAGTGCTCGGGATCGGGACGGTGGTGTTGAAGCTGACTTCGGGGAAGTCTCTGACGCTTCAAGGCGTAAAGTACGTACCTGCTATCGTCAAGAACCTGGTCTCGGGAGGCCTACTCTGCAATGCAGGCCTCAGGATGGACATCAATGCTAGCCAGATGGTGATGTCTATCAAGGAAACATATTTCGGAAAAGCTTTTTATACCGAAGGAATGTTCAAGATTCAGCTTGTAAATCAGTCCAATGTAATTAATGTAATTAATGAAATCACTCCTTCTGCTTATACTCTTGAGTTGTGGCATAATAGGCTAGGACATGTTCATTGTAAACGAATAAACAGAATGTCTAGTGTAGGACTTATCTCCAAGTGTGGGGGTAAGGTAGAGAAATGTGAAGTTTGTGCTCAAACGAAGATCACAAGGAAATCCTTTCCACGGGTTAATCGAAGTACAGATCTTCTGGAGTTGGTACACTCAGATATCTGTGACTTCAAACAGTTCTCTACAAAGGCCGGGATGAAGTATTTCATAACCTTCATCGACGACTTCTCAAAGTATGCGTTCGTCTACTTGCTGAAGGCTAAAGACGAAGCATTCGAGAAGTTCAAGGAGTTCAGAGCCGAAGCTGAGCGGCAGACTGGACAACAACTCAAAAGGATAAGAAGTGATCGAGGTGGGGAGTACAGGTCTCATGAATTCGCATCGTTCTGTAAGGAACATGGAATTGTCAATGAGACTACGGCTCCGTACTCTCCTCAATCAAACGAAGTAGCTGAGAGGAAGAACAGGACGTTGACAGAAATGATAAATTCAATGTTGTTGACTGCTGGCCTTCCTAAGTGCTACTGGGGAGAAGCTGCATTGACGGCCACTTTTATTCTAAATAGAGTGCCTCATGCAACTTCAGACGTTACTCCTCATGAACTCTGGTTCAAGGTCAGACCTAACTTGAATGTCATTCGAGTGTGGGGGTGTCTGGCGTATGTCAAGCTTCCAGATCTAAAGATTCAGAAGCTTGGGACAAGGACTACAAAGACGATCTTCTTGGGGTATGCCGAGAAGAGTGATGCTCGGAGATTTCTTGATATTGAGTCAAATCATATCATTGAATCTCGCGATGCAGAATATTTTGAAGACAAGTTTGCAAGGCACAAGAATATTGTTCTTCCGGATGTTCCGGAGAATAATGAGGGTGCACAAGAGACTGAAGTCTTCAATGAAGATGTGGTCCAAGAAGATGTTGTTGTTGATACAACGGTTGAACCAGAACAAGTTGAGCCGTCAGCTAAGCGTGTGAGGAGGCCGAAGGACTTCGGAAGTGACTTTGTCACCTATCATGTGGAAGCAGATCCGCTTACCTATGATGAGGCGATGAAGACCAGAGACGCGGTTTTCTGGAAGGAGGCGATTGACAAAGAGATTGATTCCATCACCTCAAATAACACTTGGGTGTTGGTTGATCTTCCTGAAGGAGCGAAAACCATCGGATGCAAATGGATCTTCAAGAAGAAGATGAAAGCAGACGGAACTATTGACAAGTTCAAGGCTAGGTTGGTAGCCAAGGGGTTTTCTCAGAAGCAGGGGATTGACTACTTTGACACATATGCTCCAGTAGCCCGGATGACCACCATCAGAATGTTGATTGCTCTCGCAGCAATAAATGAGATGGTGATACATCAGATGGATGTGAATACGGCTTTCCTAAATGGCGAGCTGACCGAAGAGATTTACATGCAACAGTCAGAGGGATTTGTCATCAGAGGTCTTGAAGACAAAGTCTGCAAGTTGGTGAAATCCTTGTACGGTCTTAAACAGGCTCCCAAGATGTGGCATGAGAAATTTGACAAAGTTATAAGGTCAAATGGCTACATGGTCAGCGATACGGACAAGTGTGTTTACACGAAGTTCGCTGATGGAAGAGGTGTGATCGTTTGTCTGTATGTGGACGACATGCTTATCCTAGGTACGGATATTAGATGTGTCACGGAGACAAAGAAATTCATCTCAAGCAAGTTCAGTATGAAGGACTTGGGGGAAGCTGATGTGATCTTAGGGATCAAGATCATCAGGACAGACACTGGACTAGCGCTGTCACAGTCTCATTATATTGAGAAAATGATCACTCGTTATGGGTATCGGGATCTTCCAGGGATCGATACGCCGTACAGGTGTGATCTGAAGCTGAAGCCTAATTCAGGAAAAAGCGTCAGGCAGCTGGAGTATGCAAGCGTAATCGGGAGTTTGATGTATGCTACTACTGCCACAAGGCCTGACATAGCTTTCGCCGTGGGAATGCTGAGTCGTTTTACGAGCAATCCAGGTGTTGAACACTGGAAAGCTGTGGAACGGGTTATGAGATATCTCAAGAAGACTCAGACATATGCACTGTACTACAGCGGAGATCCGTCGGTAGTGGAAGGCTTCAGTGATGCAAGTTGGTGCTCAGAGGTGGAGAGCGAGAGGTCCACAGGTGGATACATTTTCACAATGGGTGGAGCTGCTATATCGTGGAAGTCGAAGAAGCAGACTATGCTCTCGCGGTCATCCATGGAATCTGAGTTCTTTGCACTTGATACCGCAGTCGAGGAAGCAGAATGGCTTCGGGAGCTCATGTATGATCTTCCAGTGGTTGGGGCGCAAATACCGGCGATACCGATATACTGCGACAGCCAGGCGACTGCGGCGGTGGCATCAAATGACCTTTTCAACGGGAAGAAGAGGACTGTGCGGTTGAAGCACAGGGCAGTACACGATCTTATCAAGAGAGGTGTTATTGCAGTAATTGATGTTCGGAGTCAGGAGAACCTGGCGGATCCGTTCACCAAGGACCTCAAGCGCCAGCTGGTCGATGACAGCTTGTAAAATGGGCTTGAAGGTATTCTGATATTGTATTATTATATTCCTACCATAAAGTTTTATGCTATTAGTTCAAAGATTTATTACTAGGCATCTAGCTTTTGGTTCAAGGGAGGACCACTAATCGGAAGAATATCAGGAACGGTGGGTACATGTTCTATTGGGCATGGAGAGGTTACGGACCTATAACCACTGTTGTCTACTGTTGTTTTCTGCGGAAAACAGGTCCTGTGGGAGGTTGGCTTAAATGCCTTAATGAGTTCTCAGGCATTTGGAATGTCTGGTATGCTTTACAGGAAGCATGGTAGCACAGCACTACAAGGAGTGTGACTCCATGCTATGTGTGGCGGTGACTCCACCATGAGGTTCTCGAAGGAGGTAAAGCCTCGGCTATGTTAGCCAAGTCACAGCGGCATAGCACCGCAAATAGGCAGTTGGCCTAATGCTGTATATTGAATTAAAGAGGGATGTAGTCATCACTACAAAGAGGAGGTGTTCCTCATGTTACGGGTGGCACGACACCACAATGAGGTAAACCCGGCTAGGGATAAAGCCTCGGCCTTGCAAGCCATGTCGTAGCGGTGTAACACCGCACAGAAGCGTAAGGCTTCATGCTGGGTAGTTTGGCACTACAAAGGGGCTAGACCTCATGCTACGGGTAGTATGACACTACGATGAGGTTTTCGGTGATTCGGGGTAAGGTTCTCGGCTTAAGGCCATGTCATAGCGGCGTAGCACCGCAAAGGAAGCGTTGGACGCTTCATGCCATGTCTCTTTAATAAAGAACTCACCTATAGTGTATGGACAAAGAGATATCAGGCCGTCTCTTGAGGGTAAACTTGTAGACGCCCAATATTATACACTGAAACCAGGCTGGCACACGGCCTTAAATGTGCAGCCAGAAGCACATGTAACTACATTATGTGAGTGGAAAGAATTTCAGCTATGATGCAGAATTCAAGGCTTAGTCCATTCTTGTATTATAGTTTGATTTTTGACTCACGTGGGAAGATTCAAGTCTTAAGTGGCATCTATCCTAAAAGCATAATGGACAGTTACTGTGGGGAACACTCGTACTCATATATATAGAGATATGTGGGAGATTGTTGGGTTTTTAGCCTTTAGTTTTGGTTTTTTAGTCCCACATCGGCTAGAAAGGAATGTGTATCTCCATATATATGAGTCTTTGCTCTTTATGGAGATGCACATGTAGTGCACATGGGTGTGTGCCATGTGGGATTAATTATTAATGGTATAAAGGCTTAATCAACAATTAAGAAGCTGTAAGCTTTTTGCTCTTGGAAATTTATTTCCATGGAGCTAAGCTCCGTAGGAGCTTAGCGACTCGGACTCGGACACGGACTCGGACTCGGGCTCGGGCTCGGACTCGGGCTCAAGGGCTCATGAGGCGTAATGTGGCGTTTTGTTGGCGCACTTTGCACTTAGCACTTAGCACGTCAGCATCGTCGCTAGGCGCATAGTGCGCTTAAGTTGCGCTCGTTGCGCGAGCCACTTGCGCGACCACGTTGCGCGGCCCGTTACGCGAGCCCAATTACGCTGGCCCAGTTACGTTGGCCCAGTTACGCAGCCCAGTACGCCCAGTACGCGCAGTGTGCGCAGCGTACGCAGCGTGCGTAGAGTGCGCAGTGTGCGCAGCGTACGCAGTGTGCGTAGAGTGCGTATGTGCGTATGGCTGGCTGCATATTAGAGCGGGAACGGTTGCAACAGTTGCTGCACTTTCAGGAGTGGTTCAGCCACTACTCTGAAGTTCAGGCAACTGCTTGGCAACCGCCCCGTGGCCTATATATGCAGGTTCTCTCCTCTCTCTCAGTGTTGGAGAAATCAGAATTCCAGGGAAAAAACTAAGTGTTCTTTAACACAACAGAGTAGTGAGCGTGTTTTTTAACACAAACACTAGTACTTTTTAGTACGCGTGGGTTCTGTTACTTCAGAAACAGAGAGAGAAGATTAGAGCCATTGCCAGAGGAGTTCGCCGTCTTCCGAGGAGTCAGAAGAGCAGGAGTGTTCCAAGGTTTTCCGTCAACCTTGCTGGTTCCTGGAAGCTGTTCGCAGAGGGCGAATAAAGCTTTGAACAACGGTGATTATTCACCCCAGCAATTCCATCTCTCGCCTGTCACCCTTCTGTTGCCTTTAGCAGTTCTGTCAGTATCTTCTTTTTAGAAGGCACTACTGCCAGTTTGCTACGATCACGAAAATCTCTTTAGATTATTCGTGAATTACGATATCTTTTTAGATCTCGTAATTTGCAGAAATCCTTCTGGATCTCTGTTGCAAAACCTTCTAAGGAATTGCATTTGAAACGTTGTCTTTACAACTGTTTCAGTTTCTGTATTTTCCATCGAAAAGCGTGCCCCGGCGTTCCCGGCAATAACAATCTTCATTGGACATCTCACATATCTGGACATATACCTCCTGCAGGTTCTTTTATGTACACATTTAACAGAAATTTTTTATGAGGATATCTTACTCGAGGTCAGTATACTGAACCAAACATGTTATTCAATTCTGCATTACTCTATGTAAAAGCATAATCTTTTATTTTAAATACAGTCTGAAAATATCAAGTTTTACACCATGAGTGTGTTGAAACCTGACAAATGTGCAAGTGATGGTGACATAATTTTTCTTTACCGGTATGTTGTCAAATCCTTTTAGCCACTAATATAACTTCCAAGTTTTCTTTTAGTTCTCGTTGAAGTTCTATATTTATTCTGACACTTATTTTGTTTTTATATTACCTTCAAGACTTGTACCTGGACATTCACCATTGAGCTATGGTATGTATGGTTAACTGTAATTTATATCATATGTCAATTGACCTTCAAAATGACAAAAAGTTTGTCGTGCAGGAATACATTGTGCATGGCTTGCTGGTATGTTAGTGGAAATATTTCTGAACGCAAGATTTGATTGAAGCAAAATAAGTCTCAAGTTTTTATCTCTTTGACTATATTAAAAAAGTTTCTTCAGCATGTTTTATAGAACGTTTTAAATTTTTATTTCCTGACAAATCCTATGTGAATGCCAAAACCATTGTGGTTTGCAATGATATAAATCATGGAAATCATCAGAAGGCCAGTAAATAGCATAATTAAGGAGATAGTACATGATGAAATAAGAATATCCTGGGTTTAGTAGTTTAGCTCTCCTACTGATTTAGATGTATAAATATATCTTATAGACATGAAAGCGTACCAAATGGATGATGGAGTTCAATTCATGTTTCCTGAGTATGAAAGCCATCTTCAGACAGTGCATGGTTTGGTGGAAGATGAGGGAAGGAAAGGAAAATCAAATGGTTTCATGTAAAATGGGGATCATTTGTAAGGATTCATTTTTTTCCCCTTTCTTCTCCTCAACCTCCTTATTGCATCCAAATACATTCTATAAGAGAGATGCTTGAGCTAGACCCTCAGGCTTGAGATCTATGAAGTAAATAAATGTGAACAGAGAATTAATAGAAGAGATCTACGAAGAATGCAACTGTGAACAAGCATTAACAAGCCATAATCATACCCAATTTATTTTACTAATCCTTCTTCTCAAGTCATTGTTCCTTCTCCTCCTCAAGTACGTGTTGTCGACTACTTTTCACCGGGATACATCTTCTGCGTGTAGCTCCATGGTGTATTTACATGTAATCCATACATGTATGCATATGCACACTCATGCAGACTCACACATGCATACAATGTTATAACAAACAATAACAGAGTGGAGATTGTAATATTTATTTTTGGTACTAATGATGCTCACAAATTCACAATTCTGATCATATGAACAATTGCACATTAGAAAATGAATTGATAACCGACTGGTAACATAATTTAGCTTTCACATCAGAACTTTCATAGGCAACTTTTACCAAGGCTGTCTTATGTGATCAGCGTAAGCTTCTTCAGATCCCTTCTTACCACTTCTGAATTGCTATGCCAGAGGTCTTCTCCTTCCTTTTCTTACTGAACATCTTATGTTTAGTACCTGTAATCACTGGTCTCATCGGAATACCATGTGTTCAACCAATTTACATCTTACTTTCCTAAAGCATTTGTTAAGATAGTTTATCATACACTCATCCTAGTTATCATTTTTCTTGTATTATGTTGAACTTGTTTTTCCAAATTAAACAAAAACCTGTTAAGAGTAGGTGCTACACATTGAAGAATCAGCAATTCTCTAAGGCTATGGTTATGAAATTGGATCATATTGTTGAACTTTGTTTGTATGTTGAGAAGGAAAGCCATCTTTTTTCTGGACAGGTTTACCTGAAGAAGTTGTTGAAAGGGCGAGCAATGTTTTGGAAGCGACAAAGTCTAACATGCCTGTTGGTCGTCTGGAGAACCAGAAAATATTGGCCAAAGATCAGCAATACAAGGTAAGTCGATATTTTAACTGTCAAATTTTGAACTGGGTCGAATTCGTACATGTTAATTGCTTAAGTGCAGTCATAGTTTTCCTTTTACACATGCAGAAGTCTTGGTGTGTAGATAGGTCAGTCAGTTGCCGTTCTCACACCAAAAGCAGCTGTAATTATTATTAGAAATGATCGCAACAGGCTTATGATTCTTCTAATGGCTATGTGCAGGATGCTGTGACGAAAATGTTGGAATTTGATGCGTACAAAGGTGACCTCAAGCAGTTTTTTGATGAAATATTCCCTGCAGATTCCTAGTTTAGCAAGTCAGAAAATATATTCTCCACAGTGCATGTAACGAAATTCTTCTGCACTTCGACACACAGACCACAAGTTTTAAGGATTTTGTGCTGCTATAGAAATTTAGGACATACCACTTACTATAGTTGAAAATTTTGTTCATTTATATATACTTAGCCTCTATATTACAAGTTGATTCCTCCTTCGGAGTACTCTGCGTAAATTTTAGAAGCACAATAAGTGTCTTCAGTACCATGCACCACCATCCTCAGCCTCGAGCCTCATAGCATACCCCATGGATGCCAAATCCGAGCTTTCATTAACAACTTCAAACTGGTTAATAACACAATCTCCATGGATGCCAAATCCGAACCTTCAATCAACAACTTCAAATAGTGACACATTATGATAACATCTAAATGTTGTACTAAATGGTTGGGCTTATGTTGAAGCTGGAAGATGGTCTTTATCTCATGTGAGGGAAATACTTCTTTCAACGGTTGTTAACTGTCTACGACCAAAATAAGGAAAATACAGCTTACTAACAAAAGTTGGGAGGGATATTGAGTGTGTTGTTTATTTTTACATTTACATTTGTACTATTTGTTTTTTTTATTACAACCACACCCCTAAGCGTTAGGAGACTCCTCCTTACATTTGCACTTGTACAGCTATATAATATGGAAAAGTCTATTTTGACTGCCCACGGGGTTGATCCGTGTCCACATGGCGGCCAGCCATTGGATCTAACGCGGGTCCACTCCGGACCAGGGGGCCAATGTCGACTCGCTGCGTGGTCGCGGGTTAGTCCCACGACGGTCCAAATAGGCAAAAACATCAACTTGAGTGTATTCATATTTACAAAAATAATTAGACATAAAAATACTATTAACAAAATGCAAAAGATTTTTTTTTTCTCTGGTGGTAATGATGTGTGTCTCCTCCTACCAACTATAATCATTTAAACATCTTATATTGGGTTACTTTCTGAAAGATAAACATATTCTATAAAAAAAAAGGGTATAATATAAAGAAAAATATTTGAAATAGGGTGTTTTGTCTAAATATAGAAAAATATTTGAAGTATGATGTTTTTTTATTTAAATAAATATCTGACTTAACATTTTATTTAACAAATTAGTTTACTTTTATGTTATGTTAGTAGGCCGTTAAAACCTTCTTCATTTTTAGCTACTATTTTATTTGACAAAGTAGAGCCATTAGCAGCAGCAGCAGCTAGGGGTGAGTATTCGGTTTATTCGGTTTCAACCGAATCGAATAAACGAAAACCGAATTGGACCGAAACCGAATAAGCAAAACCGAAATCGAACCGAATTGGTCAATAACCGAACCGAACCGAACCGAATTAAATCGGTTTGGTTTTCGGTTTATTCGGTTTTTGGGTTCATTTGTGTTTTTTTGTTAATGTATATAACTAAATATACCTATATATATATACCTATATATATTATATATATATAATATATATATAAACTAAAATTTCTTATTCGGTTTTCGGTTTTCGGTTTTGGACCGAAACCCGAAATCGAATAAGAAAATTTAGTATTTTCAAAACCGAAACCGAACCGATTTTTTTTTAAAACTGAACCGAATCTCTTATTCGGTTCGGTTCGGTTTTCGGTTCAAAACCGAATAATGCTTACCCCTAGCAGCATCATCATCATTATCATCATCATCATCATCATTTTCGTGGAGAGATTTGAAGTTTTTCAACTATTAGGTCAATTGTGGAGAGAAGATCTTCTTCTTATTTTTCATAAGAGTTATCATCGTTTTGAAAGAAGAAAGAAAACTCTTGAATTTTTATTCCTGACAAATTTCTTTCCAAAAAAAAAAAAACAAAAATTAGGTTTCTGTCAACTGTTCTCCATCATTCTCCGTGATTTTAACACGGATAATGACCATTCTCCGTGCTAAAATCACGGAGAATGATCATTCTCCGTGCTAAAACCACCATTCTCCGTGCTAAAATGACTATTCTCCGTGTTAAAATGACGGAGAATGGTCATTCTCCGTCATTTTAACACGGAGAATGACAATTCTCCGTGATTTTAACACGGAGAATGACCATTCTCCGTGTTAAAATGACGGAGAATGGTCATTCTCCTTGTTAAAATGACGAAGAATGGTTATTCTCCGTCATTTTAACATGGAGAATGGTCATTCTCCGTCATTTTAACATGGAGAATGACAATTCTTCGTCAATTTAACAAGGAGAATGGTCATTCTCTGTGGTTTTAGCACGAAGTATGGTCATTCTCCATCATTTTAACACGGAGAATGGTCATTCTCCTACATTTTATGGCTAGTTGAAACTTTGGAGGGCCATAACTTTTGACTGGGAGGTCGAAACGAGGTCCGGTTTGTCGCAAAAGGAGAGTATTTTCGAGAAGCCCGAGATAAATTGCTTCTCCGTTAGTCGACCTTCTGAAATTTTAGAATCGCAAGAAAATGATGTTTGGACCTCCATTTTAACTGTTTTATCGTTTGTCGGCATTTCTGAAATTTTTCGACGAGTTTTTGAAGTAAGGTTTGAAGATTTTGGAGGAGAGAACCTGGATTCGAAACTGAGCAGCGTACGGAAGAAGAGAAAGTATTGAAATTTTTTTTTTTTGAAGAATAGGGTTCGGGGGTGTTTTCAATAAATTAGAAGGGCAAAAATATCATTCAGAACCCCCTTTATATATTTTTCGCTAATTCTGGGCACACGATGAAATGTTATTTTGCGGTGGATTTTTCATAAAACTTTTGCAATTTTTGAACATTTCATAAATTTTTCCAATTGAGAATTGTCTTGGGGGTATAATTGTCATGGAAATCATGTGTAGATACCGAATGTAAATCTAATTTGATGAGGGCAGAATATCTAAACTCTAGAATATATATTCATTAGGGGTTAAGATCTCCAACTTATACGGCCACCAAAGAAAGGATTTTATTGTATCCCCATCAGCAAAGAGAGAGAGAGAGAGAGAGACAGATTAATCTTTGTCATTAAAGGTCGTAACAAGTTGCAAGAACGAACCGCATAAAGAGACGTTCGTTTCGAGATTCATCAAGCCAAACAATGAATTTAGGGTTAATTACATTGACCTCCCCTGTGTTTTATGAGTATTAAATGGACTACCCAATTACGGAAATAATTACACTGACCACCCCTCTTCTTTATAAATTTTATTAACCATAGGAGTGGTCAGTGTATTAGTTTCTATATAAAATAGAAACTATAAGGGATGTTGGTGTAATTAGTTTCGAAGCAGGGGTGATTCATGTAATAAGTGTAAAAATATAGGAATAGTTAATACAATTAATCCATGAATTTATGTACGTCTCCGTAATTAATTTATTTGTCATCCTCATCTGGGTTAAAATTTTCTAACATCTCCGGCCGGCAACCTCACCCTAGGGCTCGAGATCGGTTTTCAATTTTGGTTAAGTTTCTACTTTGATTTTGGGATATTTTTTGAAGTGATTTTGTTTGTTGTCGGATTGTGCATGATCGGTAGTTTCCTATTTGTGATCGTTGGATTTGATTTGAGTGCTGAGTGGTGAGAGTTATGTAGAAATCTGCAGGCTAGTCTTCACAGACACGGAACTCGTTTTGGATTAGTGTGGTTCGGGGGGTGTCCATGTCGTGTCCGTGCGTCATTCCTGTTGTTTTGATAGGATACTTGGGCTCAAGTTCATTCTGATGCCTAGCACTGGTTTCTCTGTTTTGGTTTTTGAGCAACATATGTGTATATTCTCTCCTCTTTTCTTTTGAGTACTGTTATTAGTTATTTGCAAGGTTGTCACTCTCTTTTGAACAACATGGTTGGTTTAGCAAATATGAGATTGCCATCCACCATGAACTTCTTTGTTGTTTAGTTCTATGAGATTACCATCTGTTGGAGGGTAAAGTGCAAACAAACCCTCCTTAGATTTAGGTTTTTCATTTAAAGATCCCAAGTTTAAAACACTCTTACATTTCTATTTTTGCTCAATTTGTATCTTGACCGTTAACAACAGTTATAATACGTTTAAAACGACGATTTTACTCCTTCCCTTACTATTCCCCTCCCCTCCTCCCTCCGGGGGGTGGGGACGGGTCGAGGGGGGTCGGAGCCGGGGGAGGGGGTGGGGGGCAGGGATGGGGGGGTGGAGAGGGTCGAGGGGGGAAGTCCGACGGAGGGAGGAGGGTTGGAGGGTCGGGGGGCCGGCCTGCAGAGGGGGGGGGGGGGGGGGGGGGGGGGGGGGGGGGCTGACCACCACTGGTAGGGAAAGGAGGACATTTTGGATTTTTTTAAAAGTCATTAACGGTCATTTCTAACGGCTAATGTCGGTATGAGCTTTTTGCTCACGCTAAAAATCTAAGGAAGGGTAAATTGTTTTAGTTTCTAACGTGTTAGTTTACAAATGAAACAAATATAAGGAGGATTTGTTTGCACTGTACCCCTATTTTGGACAACATAATTGGTTTAGCACCATGAGATTGCCATCCAAACTTAATTTTCTGCTTCAATTCGGTGAAGGAAATGTGGTTTTTTTTTCTAGCTAGGGAAGGAGCAATTTTTTTCTTCGATTTTGTTGAGGGGAATAGGTTTGACTGCCAGTGGGTTCTGTTTATTTTAAGGATTCATAATGATTTTGGTGTGAGAAACTAGGAAAGAAAGTTGAGAGTTTGAAATGTCATAGCTGCTGAATAATTTTGGTGGAAAAATTGTGAGTTTTGGCTTAGTTTTGGGGAAAATGCTATCTTTTTCTTCTTCAGAGTTTGCTCGAGGGAAGTAGGGTTGATTGTTTTCGTTTAATTTTTGGAAGGTTTAGAAATCGTGACAAATGGTTTGGGGACGACGAATGATTGTCTAGATTGGCAGTCCAACAATCTCATTTTTAGACACAATTATTGGTGGTTTCGAAACCCCATTATAGGAGTTTGTAAGCTTTAGAAATCGTGACAATTGGATTGAAGACGACGAGATTCTGACACTTATGGTTATATATATATATATATATATATATATATATATAATTAATATATATATGACTTATATATTAATTTATATTCTTTTGATCAAACCAGTAATTTCTAAAAGAAACCTATTTACTCTATATACACAGTGAGAAACAGTAAGCTCCATGCGTCCAAACCCATCTCACCCAATGTTTAGGGTCCAGATCTACCAAATCCGACCCAACTTGATAGTAGGGGTGTGCACAAACCGACCAAACCGACCAAATCGATCCGAACCAAACCAAACTGATCGGCTTTTAATCGAACCGATGGTCCGGTTGATTGGTTCGGTTGACAATCTTAAAAAAACCGACTGGTTCGGTTCAGTTAATGGTTTGACAATTCAAAAATCTGATTAAACCGAACCGAACCAACCCCATCAAGTAATAGTGTTATTTTAGGCTTTTTAATGTTTTTAGCATTTAGGTTTAGGTGGCTGCTCATATTCCACCTACCAAAACAAAAGGAGGCGGCTGCTCCTATTCACTCATTTGTCTCTTTTCATTTTCTCTCATGAGTCTCCCTAACTCCTCCCTCTCCATATTTCAGTCTCCGCCGACTAGTCCCTCCGCCGGCTACTCTCCTCGGTCCTCACGATGTATAGATTCTAGATAGGTATATAGATAATGGATGTATAGATCTATATATAGATCTTTGTATACTTCTCTATTTGTTTTGAATTTGACATCTATATTTAGCAATATTTAACCTATAATATCTACTACTTGTATCTAATGCTTTACCTTATGTTTAATCTTAATGAAATTAGGCTGGGAACTTTGGACCATGAGTAATTGTGTATTGTGTAACATATGTTGGCAAACAATAATCCAGAGAAAACATGTTTGCTTCTATCATTTTATATCTATTGCTGGGTTTTTTTTTACTGTCCAATTGCTGGGTTTGGCTAGAAGCAGATTCTGTGTTACAATATATTGTGTGCTTTTATAAAACCGATTAGTCGAACAAACCGAACCGATCCAAGTCGGTCGGTTTCAAAACCGAACCGACCAATTGATTTGGTTGTTCGGCTGTGATTATTTTCAAACCGATTAACTTCGGTTCGACTTTGGTTGTGACCAAATAGGTCGACCACCGACCGATGCACACCCTACTTGATAGCATCCCTACAAATTATTGAGATCCCAATTCCTCACCAGCAGATCTACCAAAATCCTATATAAAAAAACCCCAATGTTTTGTTCAATTTTATTAGAGAGAAGTGGTTTTCTTCAAATATATCGACGTAAATAAATTGGTGGGTTTTGACTTAATTATGTACACCTGTTTTTTTATATTAACGATTGAAGCTCATTATTGCAAGAAGCCTCCACTAATAAAGAGCTACCTATGGTCATGGAGAAAATGTTCACATTACTCATTGTTGTTACTTTTGTGAACAATGACGATCCACTGTACAATGACGGACTTCCTAATTTTTTGGGTTTTGGTATGAGCCCTATACAATTATAAACTCATGAACCTCCGAAATTATCAATATCACTACCGGTCATTAAAGTTGTGTTTAAATTTTTATAAATATCTAAGTTATGACAGTTACGAAAGCTCACAACTAAAACATGATTGGGTATTGATGGTCCCTAAAGTTAGAAATAAAAGCTTATATAGAAAAAAACTTAAAAACTGATTTTATTGATGTGTAATGTACTAATTTGGCATTTAAGAAAATTTTTTTTATTAAGTTAACTATTCAGATAAATATGATACAATGAGAAATTGGAGCTAACCAAAACCATTTTCGCTAAAGTTTTCTGGATTATTTTGGTACTTGAGTAACCTTTGGAGAACTAGTACCGACCCTCCTGTGCCTCCGCTTGATGGACGGAAGACATCAAATCCAGAATGTACCAGGTAGGAGTCAGATGTACCAGGTAGGGGTCTGACTCCAGTCTCTTCAGATTGTGCTTCCGTAGGATCTCGACAGAAGAAGGCTCTTCAGATTGCTACTGCTTCCGTAGGATCTCGACAGAAGAAGGCTCTTCAGATTGCTGTTTCCATAGGATCTCGACAGAAGAAGGCCGAGAAGGCAGCTGAAG
>JANAVB010010296.1:0-28057 GCA_029216955.1 Iris pallida | reverse complement strand
TCAATCTAAACTTAATATGTTGTTGCCAAGATTGCACAAATAGGGGAAAGGAATCATTAATAATTTGAATATTGATATTAAACATCATGAAGCTAGGCTACTGCATATATAATCCCAAATGCCTTCAGATGACAACTACATTTAGGAAAGGAAAACTCAAATTCTCCTAAACAAACTCCATCTCCAGAAGGAACTATACTGGAAGCAGCGCTCTAACATATCTTGGTTAAAAGAAGGGGATAGAAACACGCGTTTCTTTCATCTATCAGCTACCTCAAGAAGGCATCGAAATGTGATACATAGCATTATCAAGGATGATGGTAATCCAGTTTCAGAACACAATGACATCTCTGATGCTTTTGTCACTCACTTTACATCAATATTTGAAGCAGTGGAAACCCAACCTGTTCCAGATCATATATTGGCTGAACTCCTAGTTATCTCTACTGCAGATAATGAGTCCCTAAGCTCTATCCCACATGAAGAGGAAATCAAAGCAGTTATAAAAAGTATGAGTCCTTACAAAGCTCCTGGACCAGATGGGTACCCTGCTTTCTTCTACCAAAGATATTGGGATGTAGTTGGATCAGAGGTATCTCTCATTGTTCAAAATTTCTTTATGTCTGGTATCATGCCCCAACATCTTAACCACACTCATATTACCCTCATCCCTAAATTGAAACATCCCTCAAAGCCAGTAGACTACAGACCAATTGCACTTTGTAATGTCCTTTACAAAATTATCTCCAAATTGCTTGCTAATAGGCTTCGTCCTCTCATGCATAAACTGGTAAATCCCACCCAGAATGCCTTCATGCCAGGGAGATATATTGGTGACAATGTTGTCATCGCTCAAGAGCTTATTCATTCTATTTCAAAATTCACTTCTCACAATAGTGCATTTGCTTTCAAAGTGGACATGTCAATGGCTTATGATAGATTAGGGTGGGGTATTATCAGTCAAGTCCTTACTGGATTGGGTATCATTGGTACATTTCATCAACTTATCATGCAATGTGTCTCTACCCCATATTTTGCCATTCTTATTAATGGTGAGCCTTCAAAATCTTTCAATCCTGGTAGAGGAATTCGACAAGGCTGCCCCCTATCCCCTTACCTATTCATTCTATGCATGGACGTTCTCTCCACATTGATCAACATCATGGTTCGAAACTCCTTATATGATAGTATAACCCTTAGACACTCCCCTTGTTCTTACTCTCATCTCTCATTCGCTGATGACCTATTCATCTTTGGTAAATGTTCTCTGCATAACATCTCCCAGGTGAAAATTATTCTTAAATCTTTTGAGTGTTGGTCAGGTCAGCGCATTAACTTTGAGAAATCTTCAATCTCCTTCTCAAAGAAAATTGATCCAATTATGAGAGAACTCTATATCCATCTTCTAGGCATTCAACTCATGCAGTCCAAGGAGAAATATCTTGGTCACTCTCTTCTTCGATCCAAGAACAGGGTCAGCACTTTCAATGATCTACTTGATACCAGTTTGTATAAGCTCCAAGGTTGGAAAAGAAAATATCTTTCTCATGCTGGCAGAACAACTCTAATCAAGTATACTCTATCATCCCTTCCTACATACTATCTATCGGCTTATCATATACCAAAGAAAGTGACTGACACCCTTGTTAAACACCAACGAAACTTCTGGTGGGACTCTCTAGACAAGAAGAAAATTCATTATGCTGCATGGAGTTGCTTCACAAAACCAAAATATCAAAGGGGACGGGGTATAAGAGATCCTCACATCACCAATCTAGCCTTATTACTCAAACTTACATGAAGATTTCTCACCAAACAAGAATCCATGTGGGCTTCATTACTTTGCACCAAATACCTGCATTCGACATCCTTCTGGTCAGCAAAACCTCCTAGAGATTCTTTATGTATCTGGAATAGTATACTATGCTGCAGGGAATTCCTATTGGGTAATGTACTGTGGTCAGTAGGCAATGGTTCTAGCATTGATATTTGGAGTGATCCTTGCGTTCCTGATTTGCCCAGCTACAAAGTGCAAGGTTACAATTTCAGTAAGCAATGGGTCCATAAAGTTAGTAATCTGATTAACAAAGACTCTTGCAGTTGGAAAGTTCATCTACTCTTCATCCTTTTTCCTCCATGCGAAGAAAATGCTATATTGAAAATACCTCTGTCTGTTAACTATACTATTGACAAACTCATGTGGATTCATACGGCGGATGGAGTGCTCACTTCCAAATCAGCATATAGAGTTATCCATGGCAAACTTTTCCCTGACCGGAGGAACTCTGATGATAATGAATTCAATGAATGGAGGAGGCTTTGGTCTCTTTCTTACCTAAGTCCTAAGGTGGTGTTATTTGGTTGGCGAGCCATTTCCAATACTCTTCCTGCAAATGCCAATACTCACCGTCGTATAAATAGCATTGATCCAACATGCCCCCTATGCAAGGTACATCTTGAAACAACTAATCATCTTCTTCTGCATTGTCCCTTAACAGGTACCTCTTGGCAACACAATCAGAAGTTAGCTACTCTGATACATGATGACACTACAATACTATCAATCATAACTACACTGCTCAAGGAAGGTGACCTCGACAGAATTTTATGCTTCTTCTATCAAATTTGGAGTATTTGGAAATCCATGAACATATTTGTTTTCGATCAGCATCCCATTAATGCTAAAGGTATCTTCGAAGAAGCGATGGCGACCAAGGAGAAATTTGATATTCTCAGGGTTGGACATCCTGATACTACTGCAACCATCATTAAGGATACTAATTGGACTCCACCACAAACTAACAACTGGAAGATAAATTATGATGGATCTTACTTGGATGGGAAAATGGCAGCAGGAGCTCTTCTGCACGATCACAAAGGAAATTTCCAGATAGCTTTCTCAAAGATTGAAGATGGAGGAACTCCATTGGAAGCGGAGGCATTGGGCATTCGCCTTGCCCTTGACATTTGTAGCAAAGAAAACCTACAACATGTCATAATTGAAGGTGATTGCAAGCCCTTGATTGATTCGATCAATGTCTTAACCTCAATCCCTCTCTGGAGAGCCGCCACACTATAGAGGATGTAAGGAAATTGTCAACATCTGATCTCAATTTGACATTCTCTTATGTCCAGAGGAATGCAAACCAATGCGCACATCATTTAGCATCCAATGCTTTGTTGTTTAACAGTTCAAACTTCATACTTATTTATGAAGATATTCCTGATTGTATTAAAACTCATGTTCTTCATGACATGAGAACTGTTTCTTTATGATTTATGCAATGAAATTTACTGTTAAAAAAAATTTGATCGAAATCCTGAATCTAGTCTGACTTGTCCATGTCATCGATCTAACGCTTGTTTTAACCCGCCTATTATGTCCATAGTTGTTGGGAGAGGAGTATTTCCATTTGTGGAGAAGCTTGGCCTAGCGCTTGGGAGTCCATTTGCATCCATTTGAGGCAAGTATCCACTTGTTTTGCATTGTTAAAACTTAGATTTGTTATAGGATTAATGAACCCACTTGTATGATAACAATCTGTACGTGTTTGTGCTTAGATTTTTATTCTGTTACTTATGCTTCCATGTTAATACAATTCAAGAATTATGTTTATCCTTATTTATCTCGAATCTAGGATTTCATAGCACTTTGCCATGTATACACACAAGTACTAGATCCATGTTTTTAAATAAATTTTATTCATGTTAATAATCACTACTATACTCTAGTATTTGTAAGAAACTAAAAAATCATCTTGGAGTTTGAACCATATCAAAATCTTAAATTTTTACAGAATTTGTCTATACCAAGTCGAAGATTCGATGGAAATTATGAATGGTCATAATTCCAAATTGACGCAGCCTAGACACTTTGTAAGTCATGTTTTATATAAAAATATTAATTAGATTCACATTAAACTTGATTTTTTGGCCTTATTTATGACCCCTATATGTTAGAAAATTCAAGTATGAATTTTGATAATGTTTACAAGTACTTCCTTTACAATGTTATATGCTTTGTTGTCACCTACATTGGTGTGGATACTCCATTGTAATGCCCTATTCTAACTTGTATCGATGCATGATGTAGTGTCTCATCCCTACATCATGTCCCGTTTATGTTGTAATGCCCTGCTCCGCACAGTGTATTATGCTGAGTCGTTGACTCGAAGAGTTGCGCTGACCCGATTTAAGTATCGATGCGAACCGATACAAGAGTTACGTAGAGAATACATCTAGTCGGATCGATGCAAAGAGTTACGTTGACCTGATGAACGCATCGAGTAAGATCGATGCAAGCGTTAAGTTGGCCCGAGAGAAAGCATTAAGTCGGTTCGAAGATTCTAAGAAATCGAATCGATGCATCGCACAAGTCCGATACGAACAAATATTGATTTTAGTTGGTTTCGTGCGCAGGCTATACGTTTACGCTAAAATATAAGAGGTTGACATTTTGCCTTATTCGCAGTGGTGTCCACAAAACCAAATCGTCGCCTTGCCACAGATTAAAGCATAGGCACGGTAGGCTAAATTGCTTGGATAATTCAACGTAGCACAAAGTGTTCGAATGGCCAAGTCAGAAGAGTTGGCCATGCAAACAAAGTTATGAAATCGAGCCGCATCAGTTCGGCGAAATGACAAGTCATATCGGCTAAGATGGGAGGACTTTGACTTTTCTTTCCTACTCCTTTATGCCTAAGTAAAATGTACCGTTGTATGCTAAAAGTTAACTAATCAAGTCCATGTGCATGACTCAATAAAAAGAATTTGTAGTGCGTGTCGAACACTAGATAGAACAATTGAAATAAAATGTACATCAAATGTACGAGTCGCTATTGAACATTGAATATAGCAAAGGTGAGCGCCTCGGTGCATAAGCCATTAGAACATGGGATAGCTGTATCGACAAGTGCCTCAACGCATGAGTCGCTCGTGCCTTCGTGCATGAGTTAGAAGGCTAGCACATTGAAAGACTATTGAGGCAAGTGCCCTAGTGCACGAGCTATGAACATTGAACACTAAGGCATAGAATATGGAAATACGGTATCAAGGTGTGCATCACATGCACGACTCAAAGAATAGAGAATAATTATGTCAAAGCGTGCGTACGTGCACGAGAATCATAAAAGATGGCATTATTGCGAAGAGAACATTTGTGGCATGAATGTGATAGAATTGTCGAATATGGCACGGTGCCTTGAAAATGTTCAGGGTCTTCGGGTCATGCGTTTGACGAACATTGAGTTGAGGCATGGTGCCGTTGAACGTTGAAACGAAGAAATAAAATCATACAACGAATGCAAGAACATAGAAAGAGTGAGAACGTTGAAAGAAAGAGAATTACAAGACGACGTAAAGTCTGAGTTTCAGACTCAAGACTATGTTTGCTTATATGGGTTTAATGCACGTTACATGTCGAATGGACTTAAGATATTGCCCGTGTACGGGTGGGATATGATTCCCTCGAACGTGTTATTGGCCCGGGGCACGGGGACCGTTCGACCTAGGAGGGATGTTAATCTTTGTGGGCTCACATCCGTATGACGACTAGCAACCGGTTATCGATATGAAAAGCTACAAATAATGGCATGCAAACAGTATGTCTTCGGTTATTGGGGCAGCAACCCAATATGGGAGGCACCGAGCTACCAAATTTAAGAAAAGAAAAAAAAAGAAACAAATTAGTCCATTCTGGCACGGATACGCCAACGGCCTTCATATAGTTAAGGAACGGTGGGCCAAAAGTGCAGGAATAATAGATCATACACAGAGCACTTATAACATGACAAGGAAGGAATGAGGCGTATTCATCTTGCGTCGATGTAAGGGCAAGTGCGTCGATATTGGTAAGAAGTCACGAAACAACACGAGATTGCTATTGGTTGCCTTCTTGCTTATATGAATCAAATAACATGCTTGCCATGATAACATGTTTTACTGCTTTCGAATATGCCATGAACTGATTCTAAGGCAAGAATAGAAAGATCACTAACTTGTATGCTACATGATTCAATACACTACTTAATATCGGTTTAGAAAACTGGGTCTTTGATCAATACAGCGAGGACGAAAGTACTAATCCCCCACTAGTTTGCTAGCAGGTTAAAGGAATGGTCTGCTCGCGACAGAGCATCACTTGAACGTGCTGAGGCATAGAATGCTATAGCGTATTGAGGCATGCGATCACATTGAGGCTCAGACTTGCAACAAGATGATGCGGCCGAGATATAGAAGACATGATGTATGGAACGGTGAAATTCTTTATGGGCATGAGAGAACCTGAGTGTTGTAGCTAATTTGGCAAATTCAGTTGGGCTATTGAAAGCCTTTGTAACCTCAGTTCATTTATCGAATAAAGAGAATTGTTTCGTATACTCTGTTTCTTCCGATGCTAGATAACAATATCAAAGATAACCATTTGAGAACTTGTCATCTTTCCTTGTACGAGTGCAACTTCAGACTCGTACGACATCACGCCCTAGCGAGGACAATGATTCAGATAAATTGATGCGAGGACGAGCGATTTTCTGGGTCGGGGCGTGACAAATTGGTATCAGAGCTCTAGGCTCAATTTTCTCAGGACGTTTTCTTCGTTTCAATTCTAAAGAGTTGTCCACTACCAATCAAATCACTCTTGACTCTACTCAATGTCGTACTGAATGTTCCATACAATAAGTCTAATACAAGTCGTATAATTTTATCGTATGTGTTTTGGAAATTACATGATGTTTGCTGAGAAAGTCATGAAAGGTTTATTATATTGAGTGCAACAAGCCGTAAAATAATTGTTGCTACAAGTGCAACAAGTCGCGAAATGTGTATTGAGATGTTTGTTGCTGCAAGTGCCACAAGTTGAGAAATATGAATCAAAATGTTTGTTGCTTCGATGCAACAGTCGATATGAGAAATATTGGTTGCATCTATATAATGAAAGTCGTAAAATATTGCTGTATCAAATACAACGAGTTATGAATGATGCGTTGCAATAAAAATAAAAGTTGATATCGAATGTGTTGAACGAATTCGAGTATTGGCTTCTGATGTTGGGAATAAATCGTTACACGAGGTACAATGGATGTCGAAAAAGAATCATTGTACAAGGTGCAATGGAAGGAACTAAATTGTAAGTCAACAAGAATGAATCATTCGGTTGCGCACCGAACTTGTGTTGGCAAATGAATACATTGGCCGAATTATGTCGGATTTTGATTAATCAAAAGTTACGATAGTTATCGGCATGATCACTGCAAAAATCGTAAGTCAGAATATATTATTGGTTCATACATAGTATGATGCGAGGAAAATAACTTGATTTTCGACTGGTATATGATATACCACGTATGCGATGGATGGCTCAATTTTGAGTGGTATATGCAATACCACTTGTGCGATGGATTCCATCGACACATTATGTAATTTACGAAAGGTTTGCCTGCAACAGACGGAAGAGTACCGAGACTCGATTGGAAATTTCTATGACGATATGTTGATGCAAGTGTTCTTCGATAATCGATTGGAACGATAGGACGGGGACACATATTAATGAATGATACGTCGAAACAAAAATTTGTAAATCGGTCGAATGACCGAGACTAACAAAACAATTATGCCTTGAAGCAATAATCGGATCGACGGGATAGGAAACTTGAACTAATAAATGAGTCGCACGACTTGCGATCTCGATAGAATTGTTGGACGAGGCAAATTATAATCGAACCGCACGACTTGCGATCTCGATAGAAATATTGGGTGATGTAAATTGTAATCGGATCGCACGACGTACGACTTCGATGAAGAGTTGGTTGATGCAGGTAAATAGTGCCTAGTGATAGTTGGTTACGTTACGACAAAACTTATTTGAGTACGACTGAAACACGCAAAACTTAGAGGGCGTGATCGTATAACTCGAGAGTTCGATGTTGGATAATCGGTAACTCGGTTATGCGATCAAAGTATAGCGGGATGCGACGAATCGAAAAACGAGTTGATGCGTATGAAAAAGTTTGTAGTGAACTTGGATGTATGCAATAGAACTAGAGTCGACGTTGATGCAGATTCAAAGTTGACCCGCGTGTTATCGAAATTGATATGACCTATCGAAATCGATACGCAAGAAAATGTAAGCACGATGTGAGAACACAAAATAGGACAGGCCTGCGATATCGAGATTTTCGAAAAATAGCAATACAAAAATGTCGAACTGGTCGATCGTAAACTTTACGATTGATCAGACGAGACCAAAAAATCATCGACGATTGTTTTGATGCGTATAGCATCTCGGGTGTCGACCGTGGGTAGAAAGACTCGAACTCAATACGAGTAGATGTTTCGTGAATTGAGGAATTATCAACGACAGTGCACGAATTATTCAGAAGATAGTTGTGCGTCAGTCACGCCGATAAAAATGGTTTTGTTCAAATTTGGGTTAGTCCCATAGAAATAGTTGGAACGTGATTTGGCTCCGAAATAATATAGCATGGTTCATAGTAACTGTCCTTCGTTAATGATCCATAATTATCGAGCGTAGCTTCAGGACAGCTGACCCTAGGAGACTTGACCGCCAAATCAAAGAAAATGTTGCAGACCCATAAGATGACCCATATAATGTTGTATATAATCGTGTGGTGCATATTGATGATAAGTCTAGGCAATTTTGATAATCATGCTATGCACGAGAGCGAGTAGCAAGAGAATGACTTACAAGTTATGTCGTTAGATTTGGATTCACCTTACAATTGAGCTTGTGTGAATTAAACTTACATTCGATGTTGCAAGACGGACAAGTTTGGAATTTTGCTAGGAGTTTTTTACTCGATAGGAATCGAACATAAGACACGTCGTAAAGACCTTCGTGTCAAAACGATTGTTGCCTTTGACTATTGTCGACTCAAGTTAAAACTTTGTATCAAAAAGATCGTTGCCTTTGAGCATCGTCGATTTGAGTTGTGTTGGAAACGAGTTTGAGCATAGTGTCTAGGTAAGTCAACTAGCGGGCGTAGTCCTGAATGTTGATACATTTACAAGTCAACAAAGAAAATTGTGTCGAGATGAGTTGTATAGCCAGACTTCGAAAATAGTTGGGTAGCAATTTTGAATGCAAGGCGTTGCGGAGGATCATTACGATCGGATGTGAGACGGTTCGACGTGATGCATAGAATTGATGGTCCATATGAAACTTACGAAACGAGAAATGCAATTTTGAATTGCGTCGTATGCAGTGACTTTATTGAATGAATCACGTATGTAACGAATATACGTATGCGATAAAATTTTGAGAACAGTCGCTAAAGATAAGTCCGATTGGGAGTACGAGATGGCAAGCATAGGATCAAATTTTACCTATCAGCTTTGTTCCAATTTTCTACCACTGGGCTTGGCTGAAATATATATATTGTTGGGACGCCTTGAATAGGTGCACGATCTAAATCAAGTTGTATACTAAATTCAAATTGAGCTGCAGAAAAGACTAAAAGTTAATGAAAGCTTGCACGAGTGTTTGAAATAGAACAACGATAGTTAGGCGATATCGTGAAACAATCTGGAGAAACACTTGAATTGAGTATTGGTTTCGGTTTGAAGACGAACCTTGTTTTGAGTGGTATATTATGTAATGACCCGCTTCGTACAGTGCATTATGCTGAGCCATTGACTCGAAGAGTTGCGCTGACCCGATTTAAGTATCGATGCGAACACGTTGACCCGAGAATGCATCGAGTCAGATCGATGTAAAGAGTTACGTTGACCCAAGGAACGAATCGAGCAAGATCGATGTAAGCGTTAAGTTGGCCCGAAAGAAAGCATTGAGCCGGTTCGATGATTATAAGAAATCGAATTGATGCAACGCACAAGTCCGATTCGAACGAATATTGATTTTAGTTGGTTTTTGTGCAGGCTAAACGTTTACGCTAAAATATAAGTGGTCGATATTTTGCCTTATTTGTGGTGTCCGCAAAGCCAAATAGTCGACTTGCCACAGACTGAACATAGGCACGGTAGGCCAAATCACTTGGATAATTCAATGTAGCACGAAGTATTCGAATGGCCAAGTCATAAGAGTTAGTCGTGCAAACTGTTGACCCAAACTGGATCGCAGTCAACCTAATCTTGATAATTAACAAATCGATATTTGACATGATCCAATTCGACACATACATTGTCATCAAAGCTACAAAATAGATGACGTACACACATCAAGTCAGACAATCATCATCGACGACTTCTCGATGAATACTGCTGGAACTTATCTTCGAAAGTCTGTATTTTTATATTTTATTTGAGTCTAGGCTATTATACGTTGAGTCGCACTGAGTACCTCAACCATAGACTAGATAACCAAAAAGCCCCACAAATAAAAAGCCAAACTGCCAAAGCCCATTTAGCCCATTGAGCAATTCTGTCTCCTAGGAGGCAGAGTTCGGGCCGAACTCTGCCCCGAAACAAAGTTCGGGCCGAACTATGTCCCATAATTTCTAGGAGCTAATTTTTAGGGATTGCTCATTGCAAGTTGTCCAATGGCCATAATTTTTAAATTTTAGACAGAGTTCTGGCCGAACTCTGCCTCCCAGGACTAGTATATATGGGCACCCTTTTCTCCCATTTCAATCCATCCAATCTTCTCATCTCTTTTCTCTTATAGCCTATACATCCCAAAGAGCCATACTCTTCTCATCTACTAGCTACAAAACTTTCCAAGCCTACAAGGTGCTCGGTGTGAGTCAATTGGAAGTTTTGTGCAAGAGTCTTTAAGAAGTCACTTGGAAAATTCTAAGTTTCTCCTCAGCGATCTTTTCAAGAAGTTAGCGTGCTCTTCTGTGTAAAGGCACGTGGTTGTAAAGCTATTTCACAAATAGTGGATTTCAATCCTGAGCTAGAGTTCTCAGGCTTGGACTAGTTTTTCACGAGAAAAACCAGGTTAAAAATTGTTGTGTCTGCGTATGTTTTCTAATCTCCACTTTATTTCTACATTATACTCTGATTAATTATTTACTAGTTAGGATTGAATAGAGTTGATTTTTTTAATTGATCATTATTTTTACAAGTACTCTATTCACCCTTCTTTTAGAGTTTCCTACACGTACTTCAATTGGTATCAGAGCTCTGTTCTCTTGATACAGGATTTATATCCTAGAGTTGATCCATGGCAACCACACAACCCATCTCTACCAACTATGGTGAGGGTCAATCCACAAATAGGCCACCCCTATTTGATGGGACCAACTACACTTATTGGAAGACTAGAATGAGTTTTTAGCTTAAGTCTCTAGACTTTGACCTGTGGACTGTAGTCACTGATGGCTACAAGAAACCTCCCAGAATAACTGTCGAGGGAAGTCTTATCGAGAAACCCCACGACAAGTATACTGATCAGGAGAAGAAACAGGCAAGTCTAGACGCTAGGGCTATTAATGCTCTTTTCAGTGCCATAGACAGGACTGAATTCAACAGGGTCTCCACATGCACCACCTCACATAAAGTTTGGAAACTTTTGGAGGTGACTCATGAAGGGACCACACAAGTCAAAGAATCAAAATTCAGCCGTCTGACACAGGAGTACAAGGCTTTCAAGATGAAGCCTAATGAGATGATCACTCAAATGTTCACCAGATTCCTCGACGTCGTTAACCCACTATCCTCTCTTGGAAAAGATTATTCCAACCATGAGAAGATAAGAAAAGTGCTACGATGATTGCCATAGGTTTGGAACCCCAAAGTCACGGCGATCATTAAAGGCAATGATCTCATGGCAATGTCACTAGAAACATCGATGGGCAAGTTGATGACGCATAAGCTCGATCTAAAAGACTTCGAAAAAATAGCTCCAAAAGAGAAGGAGATTGCATTAAGAGCTCATCGCCGAAGAACTATCTCATAAGGCACCGATGATGACGACTCCGAAGGTGACAATCAAGATCTCTTAGTTTGAAACTTCAAAAAGTTTCTACGCTTCAACAAAAAGAAGAGAGAACAAAGAGACAATGAAGAAGAACCCACCTACTTCGGATGCAAAAAGACGAGACATGTCAGAAAGATTGTCCCCTAGCAAAGAAGGGAAGAAGATATGAGAAGCCATACAAGAAGCCTACTACAAGAAAGTATGCCAACACTAGCATCTGGCATGAAAGCGAGACTAGTGATTCAGACGAGGAAGAAGACTCTCCACAAAACACGGCTAACGTCTGTCTAATGGCGACTTCAGAAAAGGTAAAAGATTCCTATGATGATTTCTCATTTAATGAACTTGGTGATGCCTTTGGTGATCTACTTGATGATCACAAAAAGGTAATCAATAAATATAAACATGCAAAGGATAAGATCAAGGACTACGAAACCGAGATCCATAGACTTTTATGTTTACTAGAAGATGTTAGAAATACTACACCCACGAAAAATACTAAAGAGGTATCCAAGCTTAAATTAAGCTTACACGAAGCTGAATCAATCATTGAGAAACAAACACTTGAGATCACGACATTAAACAAAGAACTTGCTGACGAGAAAAACAAGTTCAAAATTGCTACAGGTAGAATTTACGGTCTTACTACTAAATGTGATGAGTTGAATGTTGTCTCTAAGAAATTAGAGATTAAACTGGGCAAGCAGGTTGTACAACCGCAAGTTCAGTCTCATAGTCACAACACGTACAAACACGTGCCAACTCAACACAAAAAGGCACGTCACCACAAGAACACTCATCCACATGCTAAACAAAATTATGCTTTCATGTACATATATTCACATGCAGCACGTAAGACACATACAAGTAATCATTATCATCATCATGCTGCTGCACACAGTCACTATAATTATTATAGTTACCCTGCTATTGCACACAGTCACTATGATCATTATAGTTACCCTACTGCTACACACAGTCACCATACTCACACTACTGCTGCACGTAGCTCTCATCATCCTACTCATAGACACCACTATCAACATGCCCCTAGTATAAACATACATGCTAGATGCACATATTGTAACCTACATGGACACATTTCTCTATAATGCAGGATTAGAAAATTAGTTGATAGAAATATATATACATGTGTACCAAAGTCTAACCTGTCATGACCTAAAAGAATCTAGGTACCAAAGGTTACATCTACTCGTGTTGTAGGTGGACCTTCCCTCCTCAACTAGAAGCAAGTGGATTCTCGATAGTGGATGCTCGCGCCATATGATTGGAAATACAAATCTATTTGCAACACTATCGATGAAAAAGGAAGGATACGTTTCCTTCGACAATAATCTTAAAGGCAACATCATAGGTAATGGTAAAATTGGTTATCCTCCCTCTCCTGTCATTAACGATATTTTTTTAGTGACCGAGTTAAAGCATAACTTGCTCAGCATTAGTCATCTTGCTGAAACTAAATGCTTTATCTATGATCGATCAATTGGAGATATTGCTTTTGAGGGGATAAAGAAAGATAACATTTATATTTTCTATCTATCTAGTGATACTAACAGTGCAGGAAGATGCCTTTACGCTCACAAAGACGAAAAGCTCCTATGGCATCAGCGTCTTGGTCATGCTAATATGGATACTATATCCAGACTATCCACCAAGAAGCTAGTCAGAGGACTGCCGGATATCACATTCAAGAAAGACATGGTATGTGCCGGATGTGAAAAGAATAAGGCTACCAAATCTTCATTTAAATCCATAAACACTGTAAGTACTACCCGACCTTTGCAATTACTTCATATGGACTTATTTGGTCCTAGTAGAGTCTTGGCGGAAAACTCTACGCTTTTGTTATTGTAGATAATTTTTCAAGATTTACATGGGTTTTCTTTATTACAAACAAAAGTGTTACTATTTCTGTTTTCAAAGTATTTGCTAAAAAGGTTCAAACCGAAAAAGGCTACATGATTACTCGTATCCGAAGTGATCATGATGGCGAATTCAAAAATTCTGATTTTGAAATTTTTTGTGATTCAAATGGTTTTAGTCATGAATTTTCGTGTCCTAGAACTCCTCAACAAAATGGTATTGTGGAGCGGAAGAATAGAACTCTTGGCGATATGGCTAGAGTTATGCTAAATCAATTCTCTCTTCCGAATTTTTTTGGACAGAAGCTGTCAGCACAGCGTGCCATATTTTGAATAGAGTGTTGATTCGACCTATTTCGAAGAAGACACCCTATGAGCTTTGGTTTGGTAGGACTCCTAATGTTTCTTATTTTAGAGTGTTCGGTTGTTGCTGCTTTATCCTGAATACTAAAGACAACTTAGGCAAATTTGATGCCAAAGCTGACGAAGGTATTCTTCTTGGCTATGCGGCCAAGAGTAAGAGATATATAGTGTTCAACGAGCGCTCCATGATTGTTGAAGAGTCTACTAATGTAACTTTTGATGAGGACAATAGTACATCTGTTATTCCCAACGACGATGATGAACCATCAACTTTGACACATACATTGTCATCAAATCAACAAAACAGACGACATACACACATCAAGTCGGACAATAATCATCGACGACTGCTCGACGAATACTGCTGGAACTTGTCTTCGGAAGTCTGTATTTTTAAATTTTATTTGAGTCTAGGCTATTGTACATTGAGTCGCACTGAGTACCTCAACCATAGACTAGATAACCAAAAAGCCCCACAAATAAAAAGCCAAACTACCAATGCCCATTTAGCCCATTGAGCAATTCTGTCTCCTAGGAGACAGAGTTCGGGCTGAACTCTGCCCCCACACAGAGTTCATGCCGAACTCTGTCTCCTAATTTCTAGGAGCTAATTTTTAGGGATTGCTCATTGCAAGTTGTCCAACGGCTATAATTTTTGAATTTTGGACAGAGTTCTGGCCGAACTCTACCTCCCAGGACTAGTATATATAGGCACCTTTTTCACTCATTTCAATCCATCCAATCTTCTCATCTCTTCTCTCTTATAGCCTATACATCCCAAAGAGCTATACTCTTCTCATCTACTAGCTACAAAACTTTCCAAGCCTACAAGGTGCTCGGTGCGAGTCAATTATAAATTTTGTGCAAGAGTCTTTAAGAAGTCACTTGGAAAATTCCATGTTTTGCCTCCGCAATCTTTTTAAGAAGTTGGCGTGCTCTTATGTGTAAAGGCACGTGGTTGTAAAATTATTTCACAAATAGTGGATTTCAATCCTGAGCTAGAGTTCTTAGGCATGGACTAGTCCTCCACGAGAAAAACCAGGTTAAAAATTGATGTGTTTGCGCATGCTTTCTAATCTCCACTTTATTTCCGTATTATACTCTGATTAATTATTTACTAGTTGCGATTGATTATAGTTGATTTTTTTAATTGATCATTATTTTCACAAGTACTCTATTCACCCCCTCTAGAGTTGCATATACGTACTTCACAAACAAAGTTATGAAATTGAGCCGCATCAGCTTGACAAAACGACAAGGCATATCGGCTAAGGTAGGAGGACTTTGACTCTTCTTTATTACTCCTTCATGCTTAAGTATAATTTACCATTTTATACTAAAAGTTAACTTATAAAGTCCACGGGCATGGCTCGATAAAGAGAAATCGTAGTGCGTATCGGACACTAGATAGAACAATTGAAATAAAATATACATCAAATATACGAGCCACTATTGATCATTGAATATCGTAATGGCGAGTGCCTCGGTACGCAAGCCATACGAATATTGTAGGAACAATTGGTATGACAGCAATACCTTTATAAAGAGAACCAGCTCTGATACCAATTGTAGGACCGTTGAGCACCTCTAGAGGGGAGGTAAATAGAGTGTGTGCGTGTACAGCAGAAATAATCACCAATTAAAAATATTAAGCAGTTATATACTATGGCAGATAAAAGATGATAAATAAAATACGGTAAAGTAAGAGTCAAAAATTCAAACTCAGTGACACAGCGATGTATACTAGTTTTTCTCTGAGAGGACTAGTCCAGTCTCGAGTACTCTTGCTCGATGTTAATCCACTATGGCACAAGATAATTGAGAGCTTGTTGTCTCTTACAACACAGTGCTTGGTGACAAGTACACGACCGACTTCACAACACCGTGCTTGGTGACGAGCGCACGACCGGCTCCGAAAACAGAGATGATTTCTGAACTTGAACGACCTCTTTACAACTCTGAGAACCAAAGAACTCTAAATCGAATCGATATTACTGGCTTTGGCTAAGAGATATAGAGGTGGAGTATGAAAGCTTTAGAACACTGAAAAATACTTTAGGAATAGATAGAGAGAAGAAATTATGAGTGATTTGAAAAGAAAAGTTTCTCTTCTATTTATAGGTGTTTTTGAGAACCGAACTCGGGCAAAGTTCGGGTGGAGTTCGGAGGCAATGATTTTGTAAACGAACGTTGCATGCAGATTTGGAGGGAACTGTATTTCAAATAACCCAGACCAAACTCGGGCCGAACTTGGGCCGAACTCGGTCAGAGTTCTGTCAGAGTTCTGCTTGGTCAGAATAGTAAGAAATGGACCAAATTTGCATAGGTTTTAGGCTTTTTGGAATTATGGACTTTTCGGATAAGTAGGTAGGCTTATTTTTATTTGTGGACTGAGAAAAACCTAAGCCAGTACCGATCCAATCAATCTTATATTTTTCCTAGACTCAACGAAAGAAAAATACAGAATAAATATGAAAACTAATAGCCCATTTGATGACGCCTTTCTCCTGACATTTGAGCAGACTCATTTTTCTTTGACGTCAATCGTCTAAAGATAAACAAATACAAGGCCCCGAATAGGTTGCTAGGCAGTTCAGAGATATCTTCTTGTATAATGTCATCTTTTAGCCCATCAACTCTTCATTGCATATGTCCTGGTTTGACAATGATTGATCATGCTTACTGTATATCTATAAAGTACATGTTAAATAAACAAAATAATATGATGCAGTATGATACAAGCATAGTAATATAATATAGTTAATATTTAGGATAATGCTAAGTTTAAGTAGCAATGTGATAGTGATTACATGAATATTAGTAAAATTAATATTTAAACTTAATTGATTAGCCATATTAAAAAACATGATATAATCATTTTGGGCTAACAAATATGGGATAACTGTATCGACAAGTGCCTCAGCGCATGAGTCGTTCGTGCCTTCGCGCACGAGTTAGAAGGCTAGCACATTGAAAGAATATTTAGGCAAGTGCCCTAGTGCACGAGCCATGAACATTGAACACTAAGGCATAGAACATGGAAATACGATATCGAGGCATGCATCGCATGCACGACTCGAAGAATAGAGAAAAATTGTGTTAAAGCGTACGTACATGCACGAGAATCATAAAGGATGGCTTCGTTGCAAAGAGAACAGTTGTGGCATGAATGTAACGAAATTGTCGAATATGGCACGGTGCCTTAAAAATGTTTAGGGCCTTCGGGTCGTTCATTTGACGAACATTGAGTTGAGGCATGGTGCCATTGAACATTGAAATGAAGCAATAAAATCGTGCAAAGAATGGAAGAACGTAGAAAGAATGAGAATGTGGAAAGAAAGAGAATTACAAGACGACATAAAGTCTGAGTTCAGACTCAAGACTATGTTTGGTTGTATGGGTTTGACGCGCGTTGCATGGTCGAATGGACTTCAGATATTGCCCGTGCACGTGTGGGATATGATTCCCTCGAACGTGTTATTGGCCCGGGGTACCAGGACCGTTCGGCCTAGGAGGGATGTTAATATTTGTTGGCGCACATCCGTAAGACGACTAGTGACCGATTATCGATGTGAAAAGCCGCAAATGATGCTATGCAAATGGTATGTCTCTGGTTATTGGGGCAGCAACCTAATATGGGAGGCGCCAGGCTACCCAATTTGAGAAAAGAAAGAAAAGAGAAACAAGTTAGTCCATTCTGGAGCGGATACGCCAACGATCTTCATATAGTTAAGGAACGGTGGGCCAAAAGTGCAGGAACAATAGATCCTGCATAAAGCACTTATAACATGATAGGGAAGGAATGAGGCATATTCACCTTGCGTCGGTACAAGGGCGAGTGCGTCGATATTGGTAAGAAGTTACGAAACAACACGAGATTGCTATTGGTTGCCTGCTTGCTTATGCAAATTAAATAACATGCTTACCGTGATAACATATTTTACTACTTTCGAATATGCCATGAACTAATCCTAAGGCAAGTATAGAATGGTTACTAACTTGTATGCTGTATGATTCAATACACTACTTAATGTGGGTTTAGTAAAATGGGTCTTTGATTAGTACATCGAGGACGAAAGTACTAATCCTCCACTAGTTTGCTAGCAGGTTCAAGGAATGGTCGGCTCGCGACGGAGCTTCGCTTGAACGCGCTGAGGCATGGAATGCCATAGCGTATTGAGGCGTGTGACCTTATTGACGCTCGGACTTGCAATAGGGTGATGCGACCAAGATATAGAAGATATGATGTATGGAACAGTAAAATCCTTTATGGGCAAGAGAGAACCTGAGTGTTGTAGCCAATATGGCAAATTCAGTTGGGCTATTGAAAGCCTTTGTAACCTCAGCTCATTTATCAAATAAAGAGAATTATTTCATATACTCTGTTTCTTCCACTGCTAAATAATAATATCAAAGACAACCATTTGAGAACCTATCATCTTGCCTTGTACGAGTGTAACTCCACACTCGTACGACATTATGTCCCAGCGAGGACGATGATTCGAATAAATCGATGCGAGGACGAGCAATTTTTTGAGTCGGGGCATGACATCTGTCTATGGGGTTCGCTAGAAAGGAACACTACCGCTACTGATTCAGTCAAAACTGATAGATCGAGATCGATTGAATCGGCCGAATGGGACTGATTGAATTAAGATCCTTTTCTCGTTATGGAAAGGCTTTTTCGGAATCAAATCCTATACTCAGTCGGTTGTGCCTCGAGGATAGACTCTGCGGCTGAGTCGGAAGAGATCTCCTGTTGATTTGCTTTTCATGTCGCCCTTGCTCTTTCTCTTTGGTTTTCGTGAATACGTTTTCGTGAATATTTTCGATGATTTTCATGGCTTGCATTTTTGAACTTTGCATTCGTATCGAACTACTTGAATGACACGATGTTATAATCAGTTGCTTATGCGATTGTAGGTGATCGCGTAGGCGACGTCTAAGTGCTGCCAACCATTCCCCCGCCTCATACAAGGCTGAGGTGAGTTGCTGACGTCCTTCACCTAGACCCTCTGCTTTCAAATCAAATATGAAACACAAAATTCATGCTCGTACTCATAGTATAAAATTAATAAATTGTGGCACGATTCTTCACAAAATACTTGCTATAGAAATGCTAACATAAAACTAATGCATGCTTTCTTATGCCATATTTACTTAGTCCTATGCAAAATAAAGATTGAATCGATTATCGAGTATCGCAACGATAGGGCTAAGTGCATAAAATGGCTAAGTTTCAAAGAAGAATATTACGGTCATTGGACAACTTGTGCACAAGGGGTAGTTTCTTTGAACGATTGCCTAGGCCAAGAAACCGATTCGGCCAGAGAGGAACGAGTATAGCAAGTTCCAGCAGGACTGGCGCAGGTAATTCAGGAACTTTCGAGTAGGGCTTGCTACCCGCCACGAAAAGATCGCCGTTTAACCCAGCTATAGTCCATGATGGCTTGACATTGCCAGTGACCTTCACACCCTTTCACTACTTGAACTAATACTCGTGACATGGGATGAATATGGACAGCTGCTCAATGTATAAGATTTTTATATGCTTGCCTCTTAAAATGTTAACATGCAAATAGATCAGGACGGTTAGAAAGATCACAAAATAGCTAACATGTTTTATAAAACTGCTTGAACAAATGAGAGCTTGGGTTTTAAATTAGCCACTCGCCAGTACATGTGATCGTACTGACCCTCGCTCTCTATAGGTGTTGTGAATCAGGAGGAACGTGCCAACTAGCTAAGGCGATGTTCCTAGTTTGAAGCTTCGAACGTGCGTCGAAGACCCTCGCTACACAACTTTTGAAGACTCTCTACAACAGTCCTAGAAGTTGTCGACTTCCCTTGTTCCAAGTGACTGGAACACTTTTGTTGTAAATTGAAGGATGTATGTATGGAACGACTATCTCATCAGTGCTCCTTTTATAATTGAGTCATATTGTAAGCCCGCGTGGCACAATTGTAATAGTCTTGTAAATGATGTCTATCATCAATAAATACAAGTTTCCCTGTCTCAATGTGTTGTTAAATTTTTTGCGTACTCGCTTAGATGTTGTGTTTCGGATAACCTTGTGACTATGCCTTGTGCGATCACAACCTAGGTTCGCACGACATCACGCCCGGGGGACGACTATCGATTCTTCGGAATCAGAGTGTGACATAATATTACCAGAGCACGGCTTTACGTTCTTTGCCTCCAGCCTTGAGTCTCTAGTCTCGAACCATTGACCCCGTGTCGATGAGATGAGTTGTTCCATATGGTGAACCCAGGACATTTTCTGAAACTAACGAGAGTTGCCTTCTATTCCAGAAGTTGTGAAACCTCAGGCAGAGGATGAGGCGAGTGCGTCCAGCGGCTCGAGTAGTTCCGAAGCCGAGCCTTCCATCAACCCGATAGGAATGATGCCTTCCGAAGCTGGGCCTTCCGGCAATCCTATGGAGCGGATGCTGCATATGTTCGAAATACAGCAGAGGTAGGCTGCAACATTCCAACGAGAAAGCGAGAAGCTGCGCCTGCAGTCCAAAAGGCGACCTGCCCAATTTGAAGCCCGGTTCGAAGCGCAATTCAAGATGCAGCAGGGGCAACTTGATATGCTACGATAGTTAGTACAAACAGTCATGACCAACAAGAATTCTATAACCCGTACTATCGAACCTGTGACACGACCCACCGAAGTCACATCCAGGGAGCCTTCGCCTCAAATTGTACCGTAAGAGAATAACACCTTCGACATCACCAACTTCAAAAAGGCATTTCGTACTTCCTTCTCTGGCACAGAAGACCCGTATGTCACGATTGATTGGCTAGAAGAGATCGAAGATAATTTTTAGCTCTTCGGCATCGATGAAGCCAAACAAGTCGCTTGCGCTTAACTTCAACTTTGGTTGAACGCGCACGACTGGTGGGCTGTACAAAAGTAAGCGATCCGTCGTGATGACTCCACCACGCCGATCTCTTGGGCTACATTCTGCAAGGCATTCAAAGTCGAGTATCTTCTAGCGGTGATCCGTCAGGCGAAAGAAAACGAGTTCTTATAGTTGAAGCAAAGAAATATGACAGCACGTCAGTATGCTACAGAATTCAACGGACTAGCCTGATTTGCTGGTGTTTATCTGCCAACGACGACGAGTCAAGCTAGAAAATTCGAAGTAGGCCTGAGGCCTTCCATTTCTGCTCATGTGACTGTGCCCGAATATCAAACAATGGGTGAGTCACTCAACTATGCCCTCCGTCTTGAGCCTTAATACCCTTCAGTCGCTACCGGCACTGTACATACTTATAATCACAAGTACATGACAATACATAAGGTAACAATGCGCACAAGCATCCAAACCGCGACAACGGAGGCGACAACCAGGCAAGGGACCGAGTAGTCTGCGATCATTGCAACAAGAAGGGGCACGTGGCGAACGAATGCCGAATGAAGAGTGGGGCATGCTTCGTGTGCAGTCGAGTAGGGCACGTCGCACGCAACTGCCCTGAAGGTGAGCCAAACTAATGCCCTCCGCGACTGCAGTACCAGCAGAACCGAGGCCAAGCACCTCGGGCTCCTCAAGCCGCACAAGCCAATGGCCAAGACCACTGTCCTAATACGAAGGATGAGTCTAGGCCATGACGCGAGATAAAGCGTTTGCATCTGATACAGTCGTGACAGGTATACTGCTTTTCAATAATAAACCTGCTTATATACTGTTTGATTCAAGTGCTATGCATAGTTTCATATCGACGGACTTCACCGTCGAGCATCAATTTCCTATGACACCGTTAAGCCTTGATCTTAGTGTTAACATGCCGTCGGGCATGTTACTACTTTCCAACATAGCCTACAGAGGCAAAATCATTTGTATAGGAGGTAAAAGGGTCGATCCTGCTGCGATAGTTCAAGATATTAAGGACTATGACATTATTTTGGGAATGGATTGGCTCGGCCCTTGCAATGCCACCATTGACTGCGCAGAAAAGAAGGTCACCTTCCGCATACCTGGAATGACATAATTCTGCTACTCGTGTGGTGAAGCATGTTGACTTGCATGATGATCTCAACAAGATCTGCTCGAAGGATGCTGTATTCCGGATGTGAAAGCTATTTGACGTCCGTTCGAAACATGAGACAGGATGGTGCAAATACGGATCAGACCGATGTTGTGGCAGAATTCCTAGACGTGTTTCCGGACGAGCTGTCCGGCATGCCACCTGATCAAGAGATTGAGTTCACCATTGACATATTCCCCGATACCTAACCGATCTCTAAAGCTCCATACAGAATGGCTCCGGCAGAGCCTAAGGAACTCAAAGTACAATTGCAAGAGCTCTTCGACAAGGGATTTATACGGCCTAGCGTCTCACCATAGGGAGCACCTATATTGTTTGTCAAGAAGAAGGACGGCTCAATGCGTCTTTGTATTGATTACCGAGAGTTAAAAAAGGCCACCATCCGGAACAAATATGCATTGCCCCGCATAGACGATTTATTCGATCAGTTGCAAGGCACTTCAGTATTTTCTAAAATTGATCTTCGCTCGGGTTACCATCAACTCAAGATTAAGACGGATGATGTATCGAAGTCAGTCTTTCGTACTCGATACAGCCATTACGAGTTTCCAGTAATATCGTTCTGCCTAACGAAAGCCCCAGCTGCTTTCTTGGATTTAATGAATCGGGTGTTTCGACCCTTCCTCGACAAGTTTGTACTAGTCTTCATCGACGATATATTCATCTACTCGAAGGACAAGCGAAAACACACTAAGCACCTGCGGACTATACTTTAGATCCTTTGAAAAAATTAGTTGTATGTGAAGCAGAGCAAATGTGACTTCTAGATGAGCAACGTCGCATTCCTCGGACACATCATTTCATCCGAAGGCATTGCAATCGACCCAAAGAAAGTTGGAGCCATTGTCGATTGGAAACGGTCAGCGTCAGTCGGCAAGATTTAAAGCTTCTTTGCCTTAGCTGGATACTACCGACGCTTCATGAAGGACTTAGCGAAGATCGTATCACCTTTGACTCGCCTCACCAAAAAAAGAGTCGCTTTTGAATGGTCAAACAACTGTGAAGCTTCCTTCAAAGAGTTAAAGCAACAGCTCATTTCGGCCCCGATACTCGTACTTCCAAAAGGGACTGCGGGATTCCAAATCTTCAATGATGCGTCCGGCCATGGTTTGGGATATGTGCTGATGCAATGGAACAAGGTAATATCTTTTCCTTTCCAAGAGCTAAAGCAGCACGAGAAGAACTACTCACCCATGACCTGGAGTTAGGCGATTGTGTTTGCGTTAAAATTATGGCAACACTATCTTTATGGCGTGGCATACACAATCTATACGGATCACAAGAGCCTCAAGTATCTATTCACGTAGAAGGATCTGAACTTGCAGCAACGGCGTTGGCTTGAACTGATCAAAGATTACGGTTTAACTATTGACTATACGCCGGGCAAGAAAAATGTTGTGTCTGACGCTCTGAGTCGAAAGTATATTTCCTCGCTATCTTTCAACCGTAGATTGCTCTTGACCTAGAAGAGATAGGCATCGACCTCCGGGTTCGATTCAGGGATGTACAGTTGGCGAAGTTGCAGCTAGTGTCGAGCTTGCAGAAAAAAGATCAAGACTACTTAGAAGGATGATCCGTACATAAAAAAGATGCGGGAGCTAATCTTAATGGGTAGGGCAACCGACTTTGCGGAAGATAAAACTGGCGTACTTCGATTGAAGGGTAGGCTATGCATTCTGGATGATTCAGAACTTAGAAAGGAGATATTAACGGAGGCATACTACGCGAAATACACCTTGCATCGAAGCAACACGAAGATGTACAAGGACCTCCGTACGACCTTCTGGTGGCACGAAATAAAGAGAGATATGGCATTCTTTGTGTTGTAATGCATGGCCTGTTAGCAGGTAAAAGCTGAGCATCAGAGGTCGGGTAGGAAGATACAGAACTTGGCAATCCCGAAATAGAAATGATAGAACATGTGCATGGACTTCATTATTGGTCTGACGAAGATGACACAGGAAAATAATGCCATCTGGGTCATCGTTGATCGACTAACCAAGTCAGTGCACTTTATTGCCATTAAAGTTACTTGGAACGTTGATCGCCTGGCTTAGATTTATCTTGACGAGATAGTATGGCAACACGGAGTCCCTGTATCCATCGTCTCTGATCGGGATGGACGATTTCTATCGTGCTTCTGGAGTAGCCTTCAGTCTGCTTTAGGTACCAAGTTGCAGTTCAGGTCAGCTTACCATCTCCAAACCGACGGCCAAACGGAGCGTGTGAATCAGATTCTCGAAGACATGTTACGACTCTGCACAATTAACTTTAAGTCGAGTTGGGATGTTCATCTACCTCTGGCTGAATTTGCATACAACAATAGCTATCAATCTAGTATCCAGATTGTGCCGTACGAAGCTTTATACGGACGAAAGTACAGGTCACTCATTTGCTGGGACGAAGTCGGGGAGTGGCAGATTCTCGGCTCGGAGCTGGTGGAATAGACTATACAGAAAGTTTGACTTATTCGAGAAAGATTAAAGACTACACAGAGTCGGCGTAAAAGTTACGCAGATGTCCATTGTCGACCCGTCGAGTTTCTAGAAGGTGATTACGTATTGCTAAAAGTGACGCCCATGCAGGGAGTAGCTCGGTTTGGTGCAAAGGGAAAGCTGAGTCCGAGATTCGTTGGACCGTTTGAAATATTCAAGCGAGTTGCGTAGTGGCCTACCAAATTGCCCTACCGCCAGCGCTAGCAGATGTGCACGATGTCTTCCACGTCTCTTAGTTGCGGAAGTACGTGCAAGATCCAAGCCATGTGGTAAATTTTGGTCAACTGGAGCTAAAGGTCGACTTATCCTATGTTGAAGTGTTAGTCCAAATCTTAGAGCACAAGGATAAGTTGCTTCGAAATCTAGCGATCCCTCTCGTCCGCGTACCCTGGAGTAATCATTCGGTCGAAGGGTCAACCTGGGAGCTTGAATCGGAGATGAAAGAGAAATTTCCTTTATTGCTCTCTTAGAGGTAGGTTCCATTCTTAAGTTTCAAGGACAAAACTTTTTCTTAGTTGGTTATAGTGTAGTGTCCCCCTATATCGTTTTCCGTTTTGGTCTACAAGGTATGCGAGAAAGGAACACTGTCGTTGCCGATTCAGTCGATATTGATAGATGGGGATCAGTTGAATTGGCCGAACGGGAACGATTGAATTAAGATCATTTTTTCGTTATGGAAAGGCTTCTTCGGAATCAAGTCCCATATTTAGCGAGTTGCATCTCGAGGATAGACTCTGGAACTGAGTCGGGAGAGACCTTCCGTTGCTCTATTTTTTATGCCACACTTGCTCTTTGGTATTGGTTTTTGTGAATACGTTTTCGATAGTTTTCATGGCTTACGTTTTCGAACTTCTCATTCGTATCGAACTCCTTGAATGGCACAGTGTTCTAATTAATTGCTTATGCGATTGTAGGTGATCACATAGGCGACGTCTAAGCGCGGCCAATCAGTCCTTCACCTCAAGCAAGACTAAGGTGAGTGAATGACCTCCTTCACATCGACCCTCTGGTTTCAAATTAAATATGAAACACAAAATGCATGCTCGTACCCAAAGTATAATCAATAAATTGTGGCATGATTCGTCACGAAACACTTGCTACAAAACTGCTAACATAAAACTGATGCATGCTTTCTTATGCCACATTTACTTAGTCCTATGCAAAATAAAGATTGAATCAATTATCGAGTATCACAACGATAGGTCTAAGTGCATAAAATGGCTAAGTTTCAAAGAAGAATATTACGGTTATTGGACAACTTGTGCACAAGGGGTAGTTTCCTCGAACGGTTGCCTACGCCAAGGAACCGATTTGGCCCGGGAGGAACGAGTTGTTGGCACATTTTATTTTGATTATTAACAGCATCTTCGGAGTTTAGTTTTCTGCGTCTTCAGATACATATCCTCTCAGAAGCTCAACTCGTAAAGTTTTTCCGTTCAAGAGCATCCATCCTTCGCATTGAAGATTGAAGCAGCTACCGGCGCTCCTTGCATAAGATGGCATCCTCCTGCTTAGAGTCTTCATGTCTGTACAAGTCTAGGTATATCTGTAAATACCTAAGGACGGAAGACAAGTAAAAGAACAAGTCAAAAATCAAATACCTACAGAGCGGCATACCGACGGCATGCTTTGGCATACCGACGGTATACCGTTTTTAGAGTCTAGAAAGTTGCTGTGACAAATTGTCGGCATACCGGCGGTATACCGATTTTTGTGTCCAGAAAGTTGCTGTGACAAATTATCGGCATACCGATGGCATGCTCCGGCATACCGACGATATACCATTTTTAGCGACCCAAAAGTTGCTGTGACAAATTGTCGACATACCGACGGCATGCTCCGGCATACCGACGGTATACCGTTTTTAGCAATCCAAAACTTGCTGTGACAAATCGTCGGTATACCGACGACATGCTCCGGCATACCGGCGGTATACCGAGTTTCAAATATTTGGTTTTTGAATTGCTCTGACTAGCATTAATGGCCGCATTTAATGCTCTCAAACGGTCATTAATATGACCGTTACTATTTGGCCGGTATACCAACGGTATACCGCTGCATACCGACGGCATGCCGGTCTGCCTGTGTTCAGAAGCATTAAATGCCTCCAACTTTTGGTTTCTCTATAAAAGAAAGCCCTCTCTCTCTTGAGGACTTTACCAACTCTAGCCATAAATTTTCCAACAACCAAGAGCTCCACCATTAATACTCTTCAAGCTTTTAATTGTCATCCTCTCCCAAAGTGATAGAGTATTTAAGAGTTGTAAATTTTGATCTTCACGTGTTAGAAGATCAACAAGTTTCTCTTCTCATTTGTTTGAAGTTGGCGAGCCTTCGTAAGAAAACTCGTGTGTAGAAGTTGGCGAGTCTTCAGATCCAAACTCGTATTGAAGTTGGCGAGTTCTTCGGATCCAAATTCGTATGTACTATTTGACTAAATAGTAGATTTAAGCCGGAGAGAGTTCCGGGACTGGATTGCCTCAAGCGAGGATACCAGGATACATCTTGTGTTTGATCTTCTTACTCTTTACTTTTATTTGTCATATATTGCTTCTGTTGCACTAGTTATTTTATTACCCTATTCACCCCCCCTCTAGGGTTCTACAATTGGTATCAGAGCTTTGTTCTCTTGATTTAGATTTACACCTTTTAAGTGATCCATGGCCTTTAACCCTAGTATCAACACCTTCCACAATGAAGGACACTCCACAAATAGGCCTCCCCTATTTGATGGAACCAACTATAACTACTGGAAGATTAGGGTGAGCATTTATCTGAAGTCCATAGATTTGATTTATGGGATTGTGTGATAAATGGTCTTCCTACTCCTTCCAGAGTTATTGAGGATCTTGCTTCTGACACCCTTCGGGACACACTTACTGAAAACACCAAGAAGCTTGCAAGTCGAGATGCCAAGGCAATGAATACTCTTTATTGTGCTCTCGACAGTAGTGAATTCAACCGAATCTCTACTTGCAAGACTTCCAATGAGATTTGGAAGTTACTTGAAGTCACACACGAGGGAAGTTCACAAGTGAAGGAATCCAAGATTAGTAGACTCACGCAAGAATTTGAGTCCTTTAAAATGAAGCATGATGAATCGATTACTTGCATGTTTACTCATTTTGGTGACATTATTAACCCTCTCTCTTCTCTTGGTAAGGAATATCCTGCTCATGAAAAGATCAAAAAAATTCTTAGAGGATTGACGAAAATTTGGAGTCCTAAAGCTACCGCAATCATTGAGGGGAACGATCTAACAGTTATGAACCTTGAGACCCTCTTGGGTAAGCTGATGACTCACGAGCTCGATATGAAGGATCAAGAGGAATCCTCCATACAAGAGAAGGAGAAGGAAGACCAA
>JANAVB010010295.1:0-78973 GCA_029216955.1 Iris pallida | reverse complement strand
CCACTAGATTTTGCTCACCCTGAGTAGTGTAGTTTAGCTAGATTTTCCTGGCCTGCGAGCCAGCTAGCACTTTCAGATTTGTAGTACCTATTATATATTTTCTGAGACTCTGGATATTGTGTATAGCTCTGACTTGTGGATCTTGGACTTATTTCCTGTTTCATCTATCGTATTCCTTTCCGTGCTATCTTAGTTTGATATTTGATGAGACTGTATTGCTATGTCACCTCTATTCGGAGTGTATATACTGTACAGGTACATTTATCTGTTTTAGTCGTAGTATTTACAGACCCTATATACAACGTTCTGCCGCCGATACTGCGGCGTAGCTGGACGTAACCACGTGCTCGTGCCCCTCTTCTGGGTGTGGGTCGTGACACTTACTCAAGAGTATGAGGTGTTCAGATGAAGCCCAACGAAACAGTTACTCAGATGTTCAAAGATTTTGGATATTGTAAATCCTTTGTCCTCCCTAGGCAAAGATTACAGTAACCATGAAAAGATTCGCAAACTCCTGCGAGCACTTACCAAGAACTGGATTCCAAGGCTACTGCAATCATTGAAGGGAACGACCTCACAACTATGTCCCTTGAAGTACTAATGGGTAACACTCACTCATGAAATAGAGCTACAGATTTTGAAGAGCCTGCACCAAAGGAGAAGACTATCGCTTTCAAGGCTCAGCACAGAAAAGCTGCTGAAGGTGATTCAGACAGCAGGAATCTGATGCTGAAGATCAAGCACTCCTAGCAAGGAAATTCAAAAGATTCATGAATATGAAGAAGAAAGCCAAAGAAAACAATAACAGCAACAACTGTATCAAGATGATGCTGTCTGCTATGGCTGCAAGAAGAAGGGACACATGAGAAGGATTGTCCTACAAACTCATCATCAAGCAAGAAGAGCAACAGGTATGAAAAGGGAACCTGAAGAGATACACACGGAAGAATGCCATACCAGCATATGGCATAAAAGTGAAGCCAGCGACTCAGAAGATGAACAATCAGAAGACGCTGCAATATATGCTTTATGGCATCCGATCAGGTGGAACACCTTTCACATGCTAAAAGCAAATGGATCCTCGACAGCGGTTGTTACGGTAGATGACTGGTGACGCTACATTATTTGCAACACTGTCGAAGAAGAAGAAGAAGGCTATGTCTCCTTCGATAACAACTTGAAAAGGTATATCATTGGTATCGTGATGTTGGTAAATCCCTATCCTGTGATTAGGATGTCTGTCGGTTACCGAGTTGAAACATAATCTACTCAGCATAAGTTATTTAGCTGATCATGGTGTGGCATCAACTTTGGCAAGACAATGTACTATAGTTGATAGCTCAACTGGTAGTACTATCTTTGAAGGTATCAGGAAACAACATATATGTTTCTATTTGTGGAAGAAACTAACATTTCAGGTAGATGCTTAATGGCTAAAAGTGATGAGAGTCATCTGTGGCATATGAGACTCGGTCACGCAATATGGACACAATCTCAAGATTATCCACGAAGAAGCTAGTACACGATTTACCGGACATAACATTCAAGAAGGATTCGGTATGCAGCCAATGTGAAAAGAACAAGCTACCAGATCCACATTCAAGTCAGTAAACACGTATGTAACTAGACCTCTACAATTGACATATAGACTTATTTGGTCCTAGCAGAGTTGCTAGCCTCGGAGGTAAGTTATACGCTTTTGTAATTGTAGATGATTACTCTAGATACACGTGGGTATACTTTTTGACACGCAAGAATGATGCATTATCCGAATTTGTCGCTTTTTTGCAAGAAAGTACAGAATAAAAAGGTTACTGATCACTCATATTAGAAGCGATCATGGTGGCGAATTCGAAGAAGAGTTTGAGTAATTTTGTGACACACACGGTTTTGTACACGAGTTCTCCTGCCCTAGGACTCTAACAACAAATGGAGTGTGGAACGTAAGAACAGAACTCTATCCGAAATGGCCAGAGTAATGTTAAACCAGTTTAGTCTACCCAAATATTTCTGGGCTGAAGCTGTCAATACAGCTTGTTTTGTTCTAATAGAGTTCTAATTCGACCCAAATCGAAGAAGACTCCATTTGAGTTATGGTTTGATAGAATTCCATCAGTTTCATATTTAGAATATTTGGTTGTAAATGCTTTATTCTTAATAAAAAAGATAATTTGGGAAAGTTTGACGAAAAGGCCGATGAAGGTATATTTAGGTTATGCGGCCAAGAGCAAAGGATACAGAGTCTTCAACAACGAACTATGATCATCGAAGAATCAATCAACGTCACCTTTGATGAATTGAATCAAATGACTATCGATGACAATGACGAAGATCTAACTGTACCAAGCTCAACACCAGCTGATTCTTAAGAGAAGAACCCGGAAGCAGCTACCTTCGGAGTCTGCCTAAAAGATTAAAATTTACGGCTGATCATCCAAAGGATTTGGTAATTGGTGATATTATCAAAGGTGTAAGTACTCGTACATCCAGTAGAGATATTGTTTCTAGTGTTGCATTCATTTCACAGCTAGAACCCAAAACCATTGATGAGCATGTAGTGATCATTTTTGGATAGATGCTATGCAAGAGGAATTAAACCAATTTGAACGGAATCAAGTTTGGAAACTTGTTCCCAAGCCTATTGATCATCGATCATTGGCATCCGATGGGTATTCCGAATAAACTTAATGAGAATGGTTTAGTGACTCGTAACAAGGCTCGACTCGTAGCTCAAGGATACAATCAGGAAGAAGGTATCGACTACGATGAAACTTATGCCCCAGTTGCGAGATTAGAATCCATTCGCATGTTATGTGCATTTGCATATTTTCATAATTTCAAATTATTTCAAATGGATGTCAAGAGTGCATTTTTAAATGGTTTATAAAAGAAGAAGTTTTTGTAGCACAAACCTCCAGGTTTTACAGATTTTAAAAACCCTGATCATGTTTTCAAGTTGAAGAAAGCTTTATACGGTTTGAAACAAGCCCCTCGTGCTTGGTATGATCGTCTAAGCTTTTCTACTTGAAACGTTTTTTCAAAGGGCAAGGTTGACACTACTTTGTTTATAAAGTCTTTGAATAATAATATTCTTTTAATACAAGTCTATGTTGATGATATTATATTTGGATCTACTGATGAATCTCTTTGTCAAGAATTCTCTAAGTGTATGCAGAATGAGTTTGAGATGAGCATGATGGGAGAGCTGAAATTCTTTTCAGACTGCAAATCAAACAAACTGACAATGGGACATTCGTAAATCAAGCCAAGTACACAAAGATTGCTAAAAAAGTTTGATCTGGACAATGCAAACCTATTGGCACTCCGATGGCAACTTCAACAAAGCTTGATATTGATGAACAAGGCAAGTCGGTCGACCCACGTAGTATCGAGGTATAATCGGTAGTTTACTTATTTAACTGCTAGTCCCAGATATTATGTTTAGTGTTTGTCTGTGTGCACGTTTTCAAGCTAATCCAAAGGAATCACATCTGTGCGCAGTTAAGCGTATCTTTCGATACCTTAAGGGCACTTCTTCTGTTGGCTTATGGTATCCCAAAACCAAGTCCTTTGACCTTATTGGTTACTCGGATGTAGATTTTGCTGGATGCAAAGTTGATAGAAAAGTACCAGCGGCACATGTCATTTCTTAGGCAAGGCTTTAGTCTCATGGTTTAGTAAAAAGCAAAATTCTGTAGCCCTATCAACAACAGAGGCTGAGTATATCGCCGCAGGACGTTGTTGTGCTCAGATTTTGGATGAAATAACCTTGGAAGACTATGATTTATTTTTTATACACTTCCCATTTTCTGTGACAACACGAGCACAATTAATTTGACTAAGAATCCAGTATGTCACTCTCGTACTAAGCATATCGAGATCCGATATCATTTTCTTAGAGATCATCAGAATGGAGATATTGACCTTGTATACATAGACACTGAGAATCAATTAGCTGACATCTTCACAAAACCTCTAGCAGAAGATCGTTTCAATTATTTACGTCGAGAATTAGGAATTTTGGACGTCAATAATGTTAATTAATTTTGTTTTATGATTATATTTCAATACGCAAAAACTGTGTTAGAGATAAGCCAATAAGAGTCTGTCTGTCACCACAACTACGGTTGAAGCGAAGCGGTACTTAAGAGTTCTCCGGTGAACCTCCGCCAGCTGGGACAGTACTCCTACAGCCAATCTGAGACAGTCACTGTGTAACGAAATTTAATCTATAAAATACTATTATTATATTAATTGAAGGTTGAAATTACTAATCTTTGAATTAAATTTTTGAAATGAGTCAATGAAAAAGAAAGTGGCCCAAACCAACAACAGAACCCCTAGGCGAATTCGGCCAGTGTTCGGACCGAATTCGGCCCGAGTTCGGTAGTGGTATCTGGTTATATAACCAGAACCCGAGAGCCTCTTCTTCTTCATTGCTTCTAAAAACCTCTTCCACAGCAACAGCAGCCGCGCGAAGCTCCCAAACCCTAGTTCTTCACCACTTCGTTTCCTCCAATCTACGTGGTGAAATCCATCCAAATTTTGGATTCGTGCGGAGATCGTTGTCCTCTACAGCATACTTGAATCTCGGGAGTATAACTCCGTATTTCTCCTCCTTTCAAATTCGTGCATATTTACTTTATTTGCACAATGCCGCCTAAGGGATTCAACCCCTTCAAGAGGAAGAAGACGACCAATCCTAGTGAGGAAGGATCATCTTCACATCCACACGGATTCCCTCTTTTCGTCAGTTCAATCGAGCGATGGCGTGTTCGATGGGTTTTATTTTCAAATCCTAGATCAAGCCCTTCTGTGGTATGGAGACTTTTCTATGAGATCCATATGCACAGGCGCTCCTATCAAATGGACTGTGTTTTTAGAACACTGCCCTTATTTTGAGGAATTAGGGTTACAATACTTGTTAAACTTTGTTTCCCGGTAGCTACTAATGCCAATAGAATTTTTTATTGCAATATCGTACTAAACACGTTTGACGTAAGTACTCTTGTTGGCGGACTAGATATCGAGTTCAATGATGTCCTCTTAGCGGAAATCCTTGGTATTTCTAACGAAGGTGCACCGCTTGATGATATTACTGAATTTGATTTCCCCGACGGTACGACACTTGCTAGTTTCAAAGCTGAACTCTGTGCCCCTGATCGAGTTCGCTCTGGAAAGTTCAAGGCAAATAACTTGAACTTGTTTAGTTATGAATTGCATCGCATCATCTACTCCACTCTCCTTCCGAAGTCTACTTCAAAGGATGATGTCACATCACTTGAGCTATCTGCTATGTATCATATTCTTAGGGGATTCCTTTTTCTGCTCCTAAGACTATTATCCAGATGATGGGACGTTGTCATGCAAGAGATAAAATCTCTCTTATGCATGATTCTCCACGCATCTTCCAGCGTTTTGATATTGATCTGTCAACTTGTACTCAAGACCCTGAGCCCAAGTTTCTTAAGCTATTTCGTCATAGTATGACTGCTGCTGCTCCTCCTACTGCTCCACCTCCTCCACCTACTCACCAGTATGCTATGACCTTTGAAGGCATACACCAGCATCTTTCTGATTTGTACGTCTCGATGACGGATATGGCCCGCGAATGTGAGTTCCGCGATGTCACTCATTATCAGGCGATAGCAAATTCTCTAGCTGATCTCCGATTTGCTCAGACTGGACATTCTGCCGGTTCTATTCCTAGAGATCCAGCCTTTTCTGGTTATCGTTGTGAGGATGAGGCTATTCATGCCTACTTTCAGCCGGTAACGCTTATGATTGGTATCGTTCTGATCGTGCCCCTCCTCGAAACTTTGTCGGTGAGTTTTACGCTGGCGCCTCCTCACCCTTCTGGCGCTGGTACTTCTGGAGCTGGTCCTTCTGGACATGTCGGTCATACTGATGATGATGATGAGGAAGAGGAAGAGATGTGATGATGATATATTAGCTGATTTTGAGACTTAGTTATTGTCTACTGTACACTTGAAAATGCTCCGACATTCCAAGTTTCTTTCTTTTTTAGCTTTTATTATCAGTTTTGTACTGGATATTTCTTGATGTCTCTTGAACATCATTTTATTTTCATGGGATGCGTAGTTTATCTTTCATATCAGTTTATTTATTCTTTAAGCATCTTTATCTGCTTCTATATTATAAACTGCCTGTGAAATACTTTTTCTGTTATGTCTTGTATATTCTCACTGCATGAGATATTATTTTCTTGTGTTTCTTCACTGTGTAGCTTATGCATTAATTGCGGGGGAGCCTATTTCTTCACAATTATTTTGCTAAGTGACAACGGGGGAGAATAGGATTTAACATTTTTGTTTTGAGCATAATACAGGGATTGAACATTTTGAACAATTTTTTGTGGTATCTTATCTCAAAAGATGTTATATCATTCATAGTTTGTCAATTATCAAAATGGGGGAGATTGTTGGCCCATTGGTCATATGGTCAAATTGATTTTAATAATTGATCAAACTCTGTCTCGATATATGGAGCTAGTCAGGATATCTCGGACTCTTGGACATGATCAAGAACGGCTATCTACTCAGTTCAAGACCGAAGCGTTGTTTGCCTGTTTGAGTCTGTTTCTTTGAGCAATGTAATTTTTTATTTTATTGAGTCTAGAAATACATTGTACACCGAATCGTACTGGAAAATAGGCTATTCCAAAATGATTTCAAAATGTCCTTAGTTTTGAAAAACATTCGTATTTATAAAAGCTCCAAAAAGGTTTTCAAAATTCCCCAAAAATCTTTTGAAAAACTCTAACCAAACCCTGACAGAACTCGGCCAGAGTTCGCCAGAGTTCGGTTAGTGGCCGTTTTGTTTTTGAATTCCTTGGAACTTGGTCCTCCTGCAGTTGCGAATTTGACCGAGATTTGCTCATCGAGTTCTGCCCGAATTCTGTCCGAATTCTGCCAGAATTCTGTCTTTGGAACTCCTATAAATAGAGAAAGATTTCAATCATTTTAACTCACTCATTCACTTTCAATCTTCTCTCTACTTAAAGCTTTCAGTCTTCCAAAGAGTTTTTCTCGAGCTTTATTTTCAGATCCCAAGCCAGTTACAATCCTCTAGTCAATTTGTCAGTGCGGTACGGTCTAGAAGTTTCTGAGTGATTGTAATCAGAAGGCTTGATAGAAGAATACCTCTTCACAATTGAAGTTGGACGAGTTCTTCGTATCAAAGCTCGCGTTGTAGAAGTTGCAAGGACTTCGTAAGAAAACTTGCGATTTTGCCAATAGTGGATTCAACTGGTAGCAAGAGTTCAACCGACTGGACTAGTCCTCAACAGAGAAAAACCAGTATACATCGCTGTCTTTGCGTTTGCTTTCTTATCTGCCTTACATTATTAGTTGTGTTATTTTTTCTGTGATCTTGCAGCTAACAATTTTTAATTAGCATTATCCGCTGTCAACTCTATTCACCCCCCCTAGAGTATTCTGCTTTACGATTTCGTTCCTACAAAATGATCATTTTTGTATTTTTGGGAATTTTAGAAATTTTTATTAATTATATTGTTATTTGGGAATTTTTAGAGTCGGGTTCGAATTTCAGCTCATTCCGACTTGTATCGGGGACCCGGGGTAACTTAGACTCTGATCGGGACCCAAACTTAAGTTAGACATGGTCCATAAAATCCCACAAATTAGTTTGGTACCTTTAGACAATTTTTACGTGACTTAATCGGTCAATTTGCATATTTTAACTTGATTTTTCCAACCCCGAAAAATTGTGTAAGTCAATTTTGACCTAAAGGAGGCTTGAGGGCATTTTGGACATTTGCCAAATGCCCCCAAACCCCCTACTATGGCCAGCCACCATGGGGAGGACCTCCCTCTTCATCCACTTCATCTCCACTCTCAAAATTCTTCCCCCTTTTAGTTCTTTCCCAACCTAAACCTAAACTTTTGATTTAATCTCCAAAATTCTTCCATTTTCCTTCCTTTCCACTCAATCCTTCAAGGAGAGGGTGCTAGCTTGGAGTAGGGAGCAAGGAAGAAGGATGAGAGTCCAATTTCTAGGGATTCTCGTATCCGATTCGAGTCCTATTGGGTTTAACCTTGGGATCTAACTTCCAAGAGGTAATTCCTTCTCTAACCTTCTCTTTTCCCTTGTATTTTAGTATTTTGGAACCCATAGGACCACCCCCTTGCATGAACCCATTTTAGGATGTTGTAGAGGCTCTTGGAAGACTCATTCATGAGTTGGAACTTGTCATTTTGGGTCTTTTTCCATTTTGGACTGATTTGGAGAATTTAGTGGATATATATATATATCATAGGTGTGTGTGTGTGTCCATATATCCATGTATCCATGTGTGTGAGTGTGTGTGTGTCCATATATATAGATATCCATATGTGTGTGTGTCTATGTATATATATATATATATATATATAGATATGTATGTGTGTGTGTCTATATATATATATATATATATATATATATATATATATATATATATATATATATATATCTATATATTATATATATATATATATATGTATGTGTGTGTGTGTGTGTGTGTGAAAAAAAAAAAAAAAAAAAAAAATATATAGATAATATATATATAATTATATATATATATATATATATATATTATATATATATATATATATATATATATTTTTTTTTTTTTTTTATGTGTTTGTGTGTGTGTGTGTGTGGTGTGTGTGTGTGTGTCTATATATGTATGTATGTATCCATGAATGTGAGTGTGTGTGTGTATATATGTAGATATGTATGTGTGTCTATATATATATATATATATATATATATATATATATATAAATATATATATAATATATATATATATATATATATATATATATATATGTGTGAGAGGTTGAGAGATATTAGAGACTGAGAGAAGAGATTAGAGGGTGAAATTAGGGGAGGAAATTAGAGAGGAAGTGAAGGATTAGAGAAGAGATTAGAGGAGAGAAAGAGGAAGAGCAACACAGCAGCGTGGGGGGGGGGGGGGGGGTTTGGGGCTGCTGTCCCCCCCCCCCCAAACAGCATTTAATAGCAGCAGCAACAGCAGAAAAAACAGCAGCAGCAACAACAAATGAGCAGCAGTGCAGCCCCCCAATAGTCCCCTTTAACCCCCCACAAAACCCCCCTATATATATACCACTATATACATATATACCCACATATATACCTATATATAACCATATATATCCCTCCTAAAGTGGCCTATGAGTGGGTATGTGGAGTGGGATTAGAGTGGATTAAAATTTGTGGGTTGGAGCTTAGCTATAGTGAGAAATAGGGAATAGTTGGATAGTGAGTGGAGGGGTGATTTTGAGCTAGTGTCGAAACGCGTCCAAATTTGAGATGGGACTTAGATATGTGAATTAGATTTTTTGGGTAGGCTCCTAAGTTAAAATCGGGGTTTCGTGTGGGATTAGGAGGATGGTATCACATGATATTATTAAGTATCTTACGATACTCAAGATAATGGGTAAATCAACAACATGGACCGTAAGATGGACTGGATGTCCACTTTATCTAGGAAACATGGTAGGTAATGTTAGTGTAGGTTAGTATCCTACTACCCTAGGAAGCCGGGAGAGAAAATCCTAAGGTAAAACTACTTGGCCTTAGTACTAGAGTACAAGGGTAAACGGGATAAGTAGAGATAATATCTATTTCTCAACATATGAGTTTAATACTTAAGATATAGCTAAAATTAGGATATTATGGTTGGTAATGGTTAGGAATAGTGGACATGGACTAGTTTTGACCGTGGTTGACTATTTTGACCAAAAGTCAACCGAAAGTCAACCGAAGCCTAAAATTGACTAGAACTTGAACAAACTTGACCAGTTGACCCAAAGTCAACTGTTAGTCAACGTTAGTCAAGTTTGACCTAAAGTTGACCTAGAGTTGACCTAGGGTTGACCAGAGTTGACCAGTTGACCAAAGTCAACTGTAAGTCAACTGTTGACTTAAATCGACCTAGTTTAATTTTGTTTGACTTGCATTGACCCGGTTTGACTTTGTTAGGCCTAATATGACTTAGATTGACCCTGTACAATCTAGTTTGACCTTGTTTGACCTAGATTGACTTAGTTTGACGTGTCTTGACCTAGTTTGACTCAGTATGACTTAGTTTCACTTCCAAACCATTAATTGATACAGTATTCCATCTATAGGTCCTCGAGGCACTGTTCTTGGACTCAGTCGATCTATCCATCACATTACAGCGAGTACATTCTCTGATAACTTTTCTAATTTACGATGATTGTTATAATTCATGTAATTAGTGTAGATATGCTTGTTCTCGACACATTGGTCATACTGATTGGTATTCATGGATCTCGACATGAGATGTTATTCCTCGTTATCTTGGTATGTATTGTGCAAGCCCCTTTATAGTTATTGTACAGTATATGGACACCAATTCTCGAGGAGACTTGCTCCCTTCTCGCAGAATCCTGTGTCGTAACGTGTCTTGCTTGGATCCCCTCTACCAGTCGGGGACGGGAGTATTAGTGTAGATATGTGTCAAAGCCTATTGTGCACCCATTGTGCACCTATTGATTGTGAGTGTTGATCATACCCCCACGTATGATTAGCCAGACCTGTTACTATTATGCAAGTTCCCAGGCCACATATTGTAGCTAGTACTCACACACCTAGATAGTGTTTGCAAAAACAAAAGTATAGAACTTTATTGATACAAACTGTAATAAAGATTACAAGAATTCTGGGAAAATTACAACTGTAGGAATCCAATCTCGATGACGATTGCTTTATCCCTTGGACGATGTGAACTTTGAAGACGAAGCCTTTGAAGTTGAAAACAACTCTGGAAACTGAAGGCAAAAGCCTCTGAAATTGAAGACAAAAGTCTCGAAAGAATGCAGCAGCACTTTGGCAAGAACTCCTGGACTCTCTGATTTCTGATTTCTGATCTTGATATCTGATCTCTGATCTCTGCCTCTTGAATGAGACTTGAAACTCTATTTATAGAGTTCTGGAAATAACTAACTTTCAGTTATTTTGGACTGCGCATGATGATTTGTGCAGCATTGGTTTGCGCAACATTGATTTGCGCAGATAGTTACTGGATCGTGGGCCGACTATCATGGACACATGGCATGATTTGATAGAAATGCGCATGATCGTGCATAAACAGTTGCCATGTAATGACCAATCGATGGCATGAATGCCACGTGTAACTTAACAGTACGTTTGATGGAGTGCGCAGAGTTGAATTGCGCATACATGGTTTGCGCAAACTCAAACTGCGCAGGATTGGTTTGCGCTGCCAGCTGTCAGCCGCCCTCGAGCACTGTGCGGCGCAGGAAACGAACAGACTCCTTGTTATCCGCGCTGTCAGTTGTCAGAAAAGATTTGATTTGATTTAGTAATGATGACTTCTGCCACGTCAGCTTGCGCAATCGGTTGTGTGCGCAAATTAGAATACGCAATCGGATGGCTGCGCAATCTGTTGTCTGCGCAATTCAACAAGATGATGTATATCTTGATTTCTTGATTTTGTTGATTGATACAACTTGATTTTTTAGGACCTACAAGACCCCCTTCAAAGTTTTCGAAAGTTGATTTGATTTAAAATTTCGAAATACTTTGAATTTTTGAATATTGAACCAAGTTGCGCATGTTGATGAGCTGTCTGCGCAAAGCGAAGTATTCCCCGATCTTAGGCGCAGTCCAAGGCAGCCGTTTCGTATTTCAAAGGCTATAAATAGCCCACTTCTTCATTTCATTTTTTTTTACTTTGTCTCCTTTGTGCTTTTGAAGGAAAAATCCCCGAACCCTTTCTGTTTCTTTCTCCGACAACTTCCATGGCGCCCCGACGATCTAATGTTGCCGCCACCACCGCTGCGAAAGGAAAGCTCCGGCCGAATCCTCTGACAGAGTTGCTCGGCGAGCATCTCGACATGAGTCTGCGCACCCTGCTTTGATAGGTAGTAAAACCGATCGAAACCCCTTTTTCGGGTGTTTTGACTTCCTTCGATCTTCGAAACTCATTTCTTTTTAGAGATGAGTTCAACTTGCGCCACCCTTTTTAGGGTTTTTGGTTGCATAAACAGTCGTCTTCATTTTTATGAAGACTGTAATCCTGCGCAATCTATCGAATTGTGCTGACAGAAAGTCAGCGCAATCGATTGATTTGTGCTGAATGTCAGCACAATCGATTGGTTTGCGCTGAATGTCAGCGCAATCGATTGGTTTGCGCACCCTATTATGATGCGCAAACTAATGTTGCGCAATCCATGTTAGCGTAATCTGAGGATTGTGTACTCTTCTGTTTTGCTTGTCTGAAAAATAGAATTTTTGACTTGTACTGATCTTCATCTGTTTTTGATGCAGTTGAAACCAATAAAGATCCAAACTATGAACATTTTGTGGGAACTTTGTCTGAATCTGAATATAAAGAAGATTTGTCTCACGTCCATTATCCTCAGTACGATCTGCCGACTTCTCGTCAGGCAATATTGATTTCTCAGGACAACGAAACTTTAATGTGTCTGATGAATGGACAGCCTCTGGAATCAGCAGATGCTGTTATCCACAAGAAACCCTTATTCTTGTTTGGTGACGCCTTTGAAAAAGTCTCCCAGCCTAGGCCAATGATGGAGGAGATGGTAGTCCACCGGGAAGACAGATCATTCTTCATTCCTAAAATTGCTCGATGCCTTCCTTTGTCACGGTATGCTCATGCGAGCTACCCAAGGAAAATGGATTGGAACATCACCCTTCTCCAGGATGCTCATGCAGGGAAGATCTTTGTAAAGAAGGTTAACGGGAAAGATATGTTTTACAGCTCTTCTGACAGATACAGTGTTATGTTGAGAGGTTTAAGACCCAGCTGCATCCCACCGGAAAACTCCTCTATGCTGATGCCCGTCAAACCCCTGTATTCGCAAATGAATTTGCGAAGGAAGAAGGAAGATACCCTGAACAGGATATCAGAATGACTGGATTAGTGAATCCAGATTACAAACGATGGAATTGCATTACAAATTGGGTTCTGACAACCTTCCAAGATAAACTTCAACAAATTAACCTGTTTCAAGCAGTGCATGCCACTGTATACGGGTTGCTCCTAACCTTCAAATGTTTTTGGCCTTGGCTGAGCGATACAATTACAGAACAGGAACCTTCATGACCCCGGGTGGAGAGATAGGATTTGCACTCCACGAGATGAAGTACATCTCATACTTGCCCATGGCGGATGCTCCATATGAGGAGTTTGTTCCCACAATGACGAGTTAGAGAAACTCAGAAAAGAAAATGCAGAAATGGTAGCAGTGTTTGAAGAACTGCTATGCCATTACAAAATTTGCTCTTTGTACTATAAGAGTGCTACGGCCAACACTTGCTATTCTTCGAAGTGGTTGCCATTTGTTCTTAAATCATATTGAAGAGAAGAAAACCAAGGAAAATGACAAATGTTACCCTCATTTTTTCAAACCCTTAATTAACACGGAAGTCATGAAGATGATGGAAGAAAGTAAACATTATGATAAGGAAATGAAGGATGATTATCAATATCCACCTTTAAAGAAAGGTGACATTTTGGAGAGTTTTTTGAGAATGGGTTACAGACCCATGTCCAAAGAAGCCCAGTTAGCAGGGTTTCTGACACACTGGCTCAGACGATTCGTGGTCCCGGGATCTAGTGCAGTGGACCGTTTTCATCGCGGTGTACTTTTTGCTGCCATCAAGCTAGTCTTCGGTTATAAGGTTGACTTGTTATCGGCAATGACCTGCAGATTGAATGCGAGTCTTCGCTTGTATGTTGACTCGATGCTGAAGGCAAAGGGAGAGAAAGAATTCCCCCGTCTCGAAATGCCGTACACTTATCTCTTTGGATGGTTACTCCTCCACTATCCAACTTTAATGGACCCTGGTATGGGACCAGTAGATGGCAGCTTCTTGCGCAGATATTCTCAGGGTAAATGGAAGTACACCTCTCTGAGTGAGTGCAGATTTGTTTTAAATTTGAACAGAGGATGGAACTTCTGTTGCGCCCCTCTCCGGCCGGTCATGACCAGATGCCACCCAACATGGTAGATTCAAAACTGCAGCCCTTAACCGTGGGCCTTTGAATGGTTGAAGACAATTCGACCATCTCACTTAGTATACCGCTTTGAAGAAGAATGCTTTTTGGAACCATACCTCCCTAGCCGTTTTGCTAGACATTTGGGTATGATCAGTTCCACGTAGGGAATGCAATCACCTGCCTTCAGGGCAAGGGTTTCTTGATTGACGGGGCCCGAGCTTGGGCCTACTACAATGCCCGTGACACAAGGCTACCTTCTCGATGCCACCAAAGAGCACTCCTCAAGGGCCTCGGATGCTCTTTACATACTCGGTATTTTACACATCTGCAAATACTTTTGCCGAGAACTTTAATCTCGCCGATAGTTTTGCTTCTGCGATAAGATTGAGGAAAGGGAGGATAGCTTTATCAATCCCTGCCAATGATGAGGCAAACGAGCCGGCGGATGAACCCCTAGAAACTTCAAGAGAAATGATGTTCCAACAAGAGATAAACGCAGCAATGCGGATCTCTCTAAGAGTGGGAAAATCTCCTGCCAAGAAAAGAAGAAGAGAGGAGCCTCCTGCTCCTGCAGCAAAGAAGAAATTGGTCTTGGAGCATTCTTCTGATAAAGTGACTACAAGATCCCAATCTCGGCAGCTAGCCGAGACAAATCAAGAAGTTGCTACTACACCAACTTCTGTACAGAAGCAAATAGCACCAATAAATGTAGAGAGTCCCGACAGACCTTTACACAGAAAGAAGAAATTGGTCACCAGAAGAAATTTAGAAGCCTCTTCTTCTAAGCAACTCCTGACTTCAGTAGATGCTGCAGCAGGATTTATAATGTCATCTCCTACACCTATTTCTGAATCAGGGAGTAAAACCCTTGAAGAAACTGAACAGAGGGGAGATCTCGACCCCAGAACTGAAGTTGAAACATTCAGAGAAAACATCATTGAGGATGAGCAAAATATTACACGACCTCTTTCACCCGTCGCGGAAACAACTCAGCTTCCTCCTACTCCTAAGACTCTTCGTGAAGAAGAAGAGCATGAAATGATAGCAGCTTTGGCCGATTGCAGTTATAGCTTACAAGAAGATCAGACTGCAACCGATAGTGGGAATGCAGCACAAGAGGAAGAAGAAGAGGATGAAGAAAGCTCGTCATCTGGAAATGTTGATGAGTATATACAGGATCCTGAAGGGAACAACGAAGAACACATATCTCTTGATACCGCCGATGATGCTTCAAATCCTAAAAAGGATATTGAAGTGGAGGCGCTCGCAGAAAAGGTTGTTAATCCTGATGAAGACGTCAAGATAGAAATATCTCCTGAAGAAGCGGCCGGTGAAGACGTTCCGAAAGAGAATCCCACCACCGAACCCCAAGGTATAAAACGAGATTTAGCAATCTTCTTTCTTTAAAATAGATTGATATATAATATCTTCATTTGTAGTTCTTGCAGATCTTGATACTCTACCAACACCTCCAATGGACCTCACCATGGTGCCTATCCCGATGGTGGTTGTTAGTAGTAGCCATCACTTATCTTGCGGTTCTGAAGCAGGTAGTAGCCAAGCTGTCGCAATTGAAGCTACTTCCGTTCAACGGGAGTCTATTCCGGCAGGAGATGCAGTTGTTGTTAGATCAAATCAAGGTAAGACTGTTTTTTTATTTGATCTTTTTGTTTATTGGCAAATTAGTAAAATAATAATTTTACTTTTTGCAGAAGAACAAACAGGAGGAGCAACCAGCTCTACTTTGGCTCCCTTATTTAAAGAACCCATCATTCAGCAGCAAAGGTTTGAGCAACCGACTACTCCATCCTCAACAGGGGTAGCTTCGACTCCTGGAACCATAGCCATCAATCAGCAAGTTGTACAATCATTTACCAGATGTTTCTTTGAGTCATTGGGATCTCTTGTCCGTAAAATGATAGAGAAAGAAGGAGCTGACTTCATTATGGTCAGGAAGCCCACTTCTTTCTTGATAAAAGCCATAAGAGGCCAAGGAGATGAAGCCCAAGCCATTCTTCTTGAACATATATTAGATGAGTTGGAAGTATCCATAAGGAAATATAAAGAACTCAAGAAGAAGAATATAGACTATCTGGTGCAAGCTGAATATGAGCGACTAGCCCAAGAAGCTGATATAGAAAGAATAAACCTTCAGAACCTTTTAGAAGCTCATTCTGTAAAGTCAGCTGAATTCAACTCAAAGATAGAATCAGTTACTTTGGCAGCTGAGAACAAAGGACAGAGGCTTGCTGGATTGAAAGCGGAAATTATTCGCCTTCAGAAGGAATTTGAAGAAGAAACTGCCAATCAACGACTTATGATTGAACAACTCAATGTCCTAATTCAGGAGAAAAATGAGTATGACGAGACTCATAGTGCTGAAATTACCCGCAGGACAGTGGATATGCCCATCTTTGATGAAGAAAATGGGATGGAGGAAGCAAGAAAGATAGTAGAATCAACACATGAAGAAGAGCTGCGGACATTGAAGCAGCAGATTGACAATCTGATTGTCCCTCCTTCTTGATTTTTATTGTGTTTTATTGCTATAGCTACACTTTTGTAATGTCCCATATTTTGATATAAAAGACATTTTGTTGTGGCTCCATTATTTATTGCATATCTTATTTAGATATAGAAATATATTCAGAGGTGCAAGACATGATATATTTCCTGATGATTTTAAAGAAAATAATTATATTTATTATATCTGCTCAGAGGTAATATGGACGTGGCAGAATATATTGAATATTATTATTTCGACTTGACAACTTAGTCGAAAACAACCAGTTGCTGATATAGATAATAAACGATGATGAATCGTCAATGTATGTGAAATGAATGAACAGGTAAACTGTCAAATAATGGATGACAATGAACGGGTAAACCGTCAAATGAATATGATAAATGAACGGATGAACCGTCGGGCCTTAATGAACGGATGAACCGTCTGATGAATGTGATAAATGAACGGATGAACCGTCAAACGAATATGATAAATGAACGGATGAACCGTCGGGCTTTAATGAACGAATGAACTGTCTGATGAATGTGATAAATGAACGGATGAACCGTCGCTTCCTTATTTGAGGAACTTCTGCCTATAAATATAGCAGAAATCTGACAGGAATGAACACTTCTGCTCTTCAACATAAAAATGTCGTCCGGAGAAGCATCTAAGAAAGCCGAGGTCGCCTCGAAGGTTGAGAAGGGCACTGAAGAGCGCCCTGCCGATCCAATCCAACCGAAGGAGGCAAAAACGGGCGAAGGTCCGTCTGCACCCCAGCCGCCACGGGATATCTTGGACTTCCTGCTCGAACCAGGAAGGACTGAAGAAGAAGAAGCCATGAGGATGGACGCCTGCAAATTCCTCGTGGGTTCCAGCAAGGAGGTTCTTAGCTCTTTTGCTGATCATGTCTTCGAGAAGGACGGCAGTGGGCCTCATCCCAATGTAGAGAAAGATGATAGTGACCTTAACATTATGTACTATCATCTAATGAAATAAAATTTGCATTTTATTTATGAACTTGATTCTGTTTGACAATTTTACAAGCATTTACATTTATACATAATACTTCTTGAGAAATTTGCCATTGATAGGCATCATGGCAATTCGACCATCGAGCTCTGAAAGTTGATAGGCTCCATTTGAGAAGACTTTGCTTACAACATAGGGACCTTCCCATTTCGCATCGAATTTCCCTTTGCTCATATGAGTCATAGTCATAGGACGTCTGACTGCTAGAACAAGTTCTCCTTGCTGAAATGCTCTGACTTTAACTTTGCGATTGAAAGTCTTTGAGATGCGGGCTTGATATAGCTCAATATGCTGTTGAGCCATTAATCGCTTCTCATCTAACGCTTCTAACTCTTGAAGTCGAAGAAGATCGTTGTTCTCTGTAGTAAGCTCGTTAGCGACGGCAATCCTTAAAGAAAGAATTTGCAGCTCTAAAGGAAGAACGGCTTCACAGCCATACACTAAAGAGAAAGGTGTAAAGTCTGTTGGATTACGGACTGTAGTTCGATAGGCCCAAAGACATTCGCCAAGTTTCTCGCTCCAGTTCCGTTTGTTAGTGGAAACAAACTTCTTGAGGAGTTTAATGATGGTTTTGTTAAAAGCTTCAGCTAAACCATTAGCGGCAGGATTGTATGCTGTTGAAGCAACATTATCAATCCGATGATCATCGCAGAATCTAGTGAACTTCTGACTGATGAACTGAGGTCCATTGTCATGAATGATTCTTCGGGGTACACCAAATCTATAGATGACGTGGTATTTAACGAAGTTGATGACACTGCTAGTCTTAACCTCAGTCAGTGGTATAGTTTCAGCCCACTTGGAGAAATAGTCCGTTATCGCCAATATGAACCGATGTCCTCTAGAAGAAGGAGGATTAATGGGCCCTATGATATCCATACCCCAAGCTTCAAAAGGCCAAGAAGCAGCCGTCGGGTGTAAAAATTCTGATGGTTGATGAATGAAGTCTGCATGGATTTGACAGGCTCGACATTTCCTTGCATACTCAATGGCATCCGATACCATAGAGGGCCAGTAGTAACCCATGCGTCTAATGCGGTCCTGTAGCTTAGGACCAGGCTGATGTGCTTCACATACACCGTCATGAGCTTCACGCAGTACTTGCTTAGCTTCATCACCAGCGAGACAGCGTAAAAGAAGACCGTCATAAGTTCGTCGATAGAGAGTTTTAGTAGTTTGATTATAATAGAATCGGAGAGATCGTCGACGAACGCTTGTAGCCTCCTTAGGATCTTCGGGAAGTATGTCATGTACCACGAAGTCGATAAAAGGAGTTCTCCAGTCATCATCGATAACATTAACTTCAGCAAAATTGCTGAATTCAATATTACGATTATTTTCAATACAGAACAGTTCACGGTTGGAGATAACTACCACTTGCTGTCTTTTAATAGGGATAGCTAAGACAGCTGCAAGATTGGCTAAAGCGTCTGCTTCAGTATTGCAAGCCCGCCGCACATAGTCAATGAAGAAAGCTTTGAATGATATAGCTAAGTTGATTGCCGCCTCATGATAAGGTACTAGGTCTTGATGACGGACTTCATAGGTTCCTCTAACCTGATTAACAACCAGTTTAGAATCACCGTATACTTCAAGATATTCAACGTTCAGTTGTTTAGCTAACTGAAGGCCAATAAGTAGAGCATTATACTCTGCTACATTGTTAGAACAAGGTTCATCTAAAGAGTAGGCTCTTTGGATAGTTGATCCGTCTGGAGAAACGAGGACCACTCCAACACCTGCCACAACAGCACCATTTGGTCCAATCCTTGATGCACCATCAAAGAATAAACGCCAGGTTGGAAATTCTTCGGAGATCATGTTGACTTCCAATGTTTCGTCTGGAATTTCGTCATAGAGCTTAGATGTCTTAGGTACAGGATGAGCCGCTAAAAAGTCCGCCAGCGCTTGACCTTTGACAGACTTTTGTGGAACATACACCATGTCATATTGAGCTAGCAGGATTGCCCATGTAGCCAACCGAGAATTAAGTGTACTTGGTTTCTTCATAAGTACCCGGAGAGGGTTAACTCGAGATATAACATGAATAGTTTGACCAATGATATAATGCCTCGTCTTTTGTACAGCAAACATGAGAGCCAAGCATTCTTTTTCAACTGGACTATAACGGTGTTCAGCACCAATCATAGTACGGCTAAGATAATAAATGGCCTGTTCGTGACCTTCTTTGTTCTTTTGGGCAAGTAAAGCACCCAATGAATGATCCATAGCACGGACATACATTAAGAACGGAATACCAGAAATAGGTGGCACCAAGACTGGTGGGTTCATGAGATATCGCTTGATATCATCGAATGCTTGTTGACATTCTTCAGTCCAAACGAAAGATACACCTTTCTTCATTAGTTGAGTGAATGGTCTGCAACGTCCAGACAAGTTTGAAATGAATCGCCTGATGTATGTAAGTCGACCTTGGAATCCTCGTAGCTCTTTTAAGTTGCGTGGAGGACGCATCTCTTGAATGGCTTTGATCTTCTCGGGATCTACGTGTATACCCTTAGAGGTAATGACGAAGCCGAGAAATTTGCCACTAGAGACACCCAAGAACGACTTGGTGGGATTCATTTTGAGTTGATGTTGGCGCATACGATTGAAGATAGTTCTCAGGTCTTGGAGGTGATCTTCCTTTAGACGACTTTTGACAGCAATATCGTCAACATAGCATTCAACAGTTTTGCGAAGATGATCTTTAAAAATAGTACTCATAGCACGTTGGTAAGTTACACCAGCATTCTTAAGACCAAATGGCATCACCGTATAGCAATAAACACCACGAGGAGTGCGGAAAGAAGTATGCTTTTCATCTTCAGGATGCATCTTGATTTGATTGTATCCAGAGAATCCATCCATAAAAGATATTCGTTCGAACCCACAAGTATTGTCGATCATGACGTCCGTAATAGGAAGAGGAAATTCATCTTTTGGACATGCTTTATTAAGATCCCGGAAGTCAATACAGACTCGAACTTTGCCAGTTTTCTTCAGAACTGGGACGACATTGGCTACCCAATCAGGATGTTGTTCTTCTCGAATGAAGCCACAAGCAATGAGCTTTTTGACTTCATCATCGATCGCGTCCATCATTTCTGGTTTGAAGCGTCGCTGTTGTTGCTTAACAGGTTTTGCATTAGGCAAAATGTTCAATTTATGTGTAGCAATCTTGGGATCTAAACCCGGCATGTCTTCATAACTCCAAGCAAAGACATCAATATATTCTTTAATAAGAAGAATCAACTCTTCCTTGTCTGTTTCTGGAAGATTTTTGCTAATAAAAATTGGCCGAGGTGAATCTCTTTCTCCTACATCAATTTGAAGTAGTTGATCTTCAGTAGGGGGTTCACATTGTTCAAAGCGAAGTACCCATTGATTGTCCATATGCTGAGCCCAAGGATCTGTTTCAGGATTTTCTTCCACATTCTCGTCATAGTCTTCTGGAAGTTCAACGGAGACCATGTTAGATGATACGACCAACCTATGGACTTCACCAATGCTAGTATCAGAATCCCAAGATCTGGAATCAGATGAGTTAGAGCGTTCTTCACTGTCGGAGTCGGAGACTGCTGGGGATAACAATGGAGGAGAAGCATATCCGAGACCTCTCTTAGTCCTGCTATAGTACATGTCTGACTTTCCTTTCGGAACAGTTGTACAAATAGGAGTTCGTCTACCCTTACCGTAATTGAAGCCACTTTTGAAATCATAACCCATTTTCCGAATGATGTCTTTTGATTGTTGACTATAACGATGGAGTTGGATACGCCCCGTGTCGTTAAGTTTACTGTCATCCGTATAACTGAATTTTTGTTCTGGTCCTTTAATAAAAATTATTGGACTTTCGCCTCTCTTTCGAGAAGAGACAACAAAGTATGAATCATCTGAGTGTTCGAGTAAGACCTCTGTATGAAGAGATTGCACAACTCCCATTGTAATTGATTGGAAGCTATCTAACATATCTAAATAGTATTTAGTATGATAAATAACATCAGTATACTGGAAAGTAGGTGCTTTTTCATTGATTTGTACATCAGTATTTACAACAGGACCTTTGGCCTTAGCAGGCTTAGTCAGATTAATTACAAGAGGGGGAGAAGAAGAACGTGGAGGCGGTTTGTTACGACGGAGGTCGATAACAAGTGGCTCAGAGGAAGTGAGCTCCTTTTTTTCTTTGTTGCGAATGAGATAAACAACAATTGGCTCAGAAGAAGTGAGCTGCTTTTTGTCCTTGTTACGACGTAAATCGATAACAAGTGGCTCAGAAGAGGTGAGCTCCCTTTGATCTTGATCAGCATCAATTGACTTCTTTTGGGCTGATAAGTGAATAGCCAGTGGCTTGGAAGATTGAGGATGAGAAACTCGCCCTTTGACGGGTATGATTAGAGTGTCTTTAGGCGTCGCTTCTTGTTCTTCTTCAGTGTCTAATGCTAACACGATTTTCATGAATTCATCCTTATACATCCGAGCGTCGTTGCAGTATGCTTCAACACCTTTGAAGGAATAAAGATCCGCAACCTCCTTACGAACTACGCCTTTGTCATCAACATATTTGAAACATTGATGAAGGGTTGATGGAACAACATTGTGCTCGTGTAAGAATGGTCTCCCCAATAGAGCATTGTAAGAACAACCAAAATTGTCAATAATGTAGAATGTAACTTTTGTGCGAAGATTGCCAATTTGAAGTTTTAGGCGAATCTTGCCCAAAGGTTCACTCTTTCCTTGATTGAATCCAAGGATGGTAGTGATTGTAGTGGAGAGACTATGCACAGGAATTTTCAAAGCATCGAGCATTGTCTTCGGCATGATACTAAGAGCAGACCCTGGATCTATCAGAATACGATCGACTTTCATCGAATCGACATATCCTGTATAGTAAAGAGGACGGTCATGCCTGTTGTCTTCCATCAGCATGTCATCTTGCGTAAAAGTTATGTTCGGAATGAATTCCTGAACACTATTACAAGAGACTGATTCTGCTTCGGGCTTTTTGAGAAAGGTTAGACAAGCTTCTGCTTGCATAAGAGCTTCGCTGAGGGTTTCTCGAGTCTCTTTGGAAAGATGCAAGAGTTCAAAGATAGACAACTTTGCTGGGGTATTGGCTAGTTGAGCCAATATATCGAAGTTGTAAGGCTTCTCGAGTCCTGTAGGAGACGATTTCTTCAAAGGTTTGTCAAAGCGGATTTGTTGTTTGCCTTTATCAGCAGTCACTGGCTTAGGAGGAATAGGAATCACAACTGGTGAAGGTGCAGCAGGATTCTCTTCAGCTAGAGCAGGTTGTGCTGAGGTAGGTTCAGAAGAAGAAGCAAGATTCTCTTGAGTTTCAGGGTAATCCTTCAAATAGGGCTTTCCTGATCTGGTGCCTAATAGAATTTCTTCGTCAACTATGGGATCAAAAGATACCATGTTGTAAATCTTCGTCTTGCCTTTGGAGCGACTTTTCTTCTTGGAAGAAGAAGAATCCTCGAACTCTGAAGTAAGATCGGGGTGAATCCACATAACCTCGCCATTGTCTAGAGACAAAGGAACGAGACCTTCATTTGGTGGAGAAGGAATATTTTCAATCTCAAGAGTAGTTTTCGGAATAGGAATGACACCATGCTGTATCATCTGCGGGGGAAAGTTACCGAACTGAACTGAAACCATATTGGCAGTGACAGTCTTTTCATCTTGTTGCAGAGTAACAACTCCAGCATTAACAAGCTCTTGAATCTTGCCCTTGAGCACATAACATGCTCTAGTAGGATGTCCAATGAATCGGTGGTAAACACAGTACTTAGGATGATCGGTCTTACCGACTTCATCAGGTTTCTTTGGGTCTGGGAGCTGGATCTTATTGCTTTTGAGTAAACAATCGAAGATACTTGCCGTGTCATTCTCGTCAAAACAATACTCTACCTTAGGACGAGGTTCCCTCGGTTGTGGTGCAGAAGGAGTGGAAGTGGACGTAGGCTGAGCTACGTTGACAGCCAAAGACTCTTTGCTTTTCAGATTAATGTTCAGAGTCTCTTTGTTCTTGCGGTTGTTTTGGCGATTACCACCGCCTGACGCTTGATGTTCATCCCGATCGGGGTTAGACATTTGTACCCCCAACTGTATGAATTTATCAGCACTTACTTCAGCTGCTTTGGCATTAACAATGAAGAATGGCCAGTCTTGAAACTGAGTTGAGCCTGTCCACATACTGATAATAGGCAAGAGATTTGCCTTACAAGTATCTATGGTAACAGCAGCAGGAGTCCCTGGAGGCATTTTCAGGGCTTCTCGACGAAAACGTTCAATGAAACTCTCTGCAGTCTCGTTATGTTTCTGTTTGATTTTATTTAGGGCTGACATAGTCATGTCATTGAATCCCTCATAGAATCGTTCTAGAAAGATTTGCTTGAGACCTGAGAAAGAAGTGATACAACCATCGGGCAGACTTCTGTACCAGTCATATGCTACGCCGGCTAAACAACCGACGAACACTCTGGTAAGAAGAGTGTCGTTTGGTTGAAGTTGAACAGTCATTACCTCGAAGTGATTGATGAATTGACTTGGTGAGGTACTACCGTCAAAGAGAGCGATTATTGGAATCTTGTATTTGGGAGGAAATGGAACTTCTTTCCATTCGACGGGATATGGCTGTTTGATTTCCAACCTTTGCAGGTTGTCTTTCTCTTTGAAAGCTTCAAACTGAGTTCGTAAAAGCTTGACTGCTTCATTAGCATCTTCAGATGAAGAGGAAGGAGCCGTGGTAGGAGGAGGGACAGCATTATAAGCACTACCCCCAGCACCTGATTGACTGGGTGTAGTTTGAACTTGTACTTGCACAGGAGGCATCTGAGGAGGTACTACCCCCAGCCCAGTATTGACAGGCACCGATGAAGCTATGATTTCAGGGTTTATAGCAGCCGGTACAGTTGGTGGGGTAGCATGTTGTGCCATAATGATAGAATGCATACTGGCGACCATTTCAGCCATGGTTTTCAATTTGTCCTCCAGTGCAACAATCCGCTGTTCTTGGTTTACAGAAGTTGAAGCATCTGGATCATCAGTAACAACATATGCCGTCACTTCTCTAGGCACAGTAGACGAAACTGTTTGTTCAGAGCTTTCACTATATGCATCATAATCAGAGAAAGATTCGTCTCCTGACTGAAAAGTAGGAAGATAAGCTGAAGGATCTTGGGGAAGATTCCTTTGACCGATTGTGTCTCGGCTGTGGGAACGAGTATGTTGAAATACTCCTTCAGAGGATTCTTGGAGTAAATCCAAATATCGTTGGCTTGGTCTGCGAGGCTTACCATGTTTGGAGCACTTTCTACCCCCGGTGTCTCGGGAAGCCATATTGACAGAAGCGTACAACACTTCGTCTTCTTCTGACATTGGTTCTGTTTTAGCAAAAGTCAGACGATCGAAGATAGATCGCTTTGTTGTTTGACAACAACATTGGATGATGACTTTATGATTGCAATGATGATCAGATGGTTGATTTGAAGGAGTTGAGACATTATCCCGTTTTTGTCTGAGATGTTCTCGAAGATCAGAAACCATGCCGGGACGGAGAAAAGTTCGAGGAATGTGTTCTTTAACAATATTTGGAACATGGTTTCGATTCTTCAAATGTTTTGTCCCCTGTGTATACAAGGAAGTACTCATCTCATTGGCATAGGTATCAGAATTTATGTTCCTGGAGATTTGTCTTTGAGGCTTGACCTTCGGCATTGGCTGTTTACGTTTTGCCGAAGTTGTCCTGTTAAGATATGTTCGTAGGTCTGCAAATTCACTCCCAGGGGTTTCTGTTTGAGACACCAACAGTTTTCCTTGTTTGGAACGGGATATTTTGAAAGTTGGGAGGTCTTGGAATTCTGCTACTGGGGTAGGCAGAATACCTTTTTGATCAGTGCAAGTTCCTTTGTTATGAAGGTAAGAAGAATCTTTGTTTGTAGGAGATCTTGTGCTGACGGGTGTTGAAACACGTTCAATTTGATCTGCTCCAGTAAAGACCGAAGAAGACTGAGAAAAGACCAAAGGGCCTTTTCCTTTGTTCTGAGAAGAAGGGATAACTAAAGAGCATTTTCCTCTGTTGTCTTCCAAGTCATGAGACAAGGAAGTTTGAGAAAAGACCAACGGGCCTTTTCCTTTGATCTGAGAAGGAGGAGGAATAGCCAAAGGACTACCCCCAGTAGATTGTGCTAGAACAGCAGGATGTTTAAGAGGAGAATCAGATATTTTCTCTTGATTATGAGAAGGAGAGAGTCTAGCCAAAGGGCTGTTTCTCTTGGTTTGCGCAGAAGTGATTTGCGCATGAGTAGAGGGTACATTGGTTCTGGCCACAGAAGTAGGAGTCCTTGCTTTAGAGTGCTTAGGATGCACTTTGGTTGCTGGAATGCTGTTTTGCGCAGGAAAAGCTACTGCCAATTGCGCCAGAGTCATAGGAGTCTTCTGTTTTGACAAGGCAGTATATGAAGTAGCTTGTGCAACTTTTGCAACAGATTGCGCAGCATTGACTGCAACAGATTGTGCAGCAGTTGTTGAGACAGACTGTGCAGCAGTTGACACAGCAGTTTGCGCAGCAGACTGGCCAGCAGATTGTGCAACAGAGTGTGCAGCACCTTTGGTGGCAAAACTGCCAGATTGTGCAGCAGTCTTGGAGACCCAAACTGAGCACACTTTGCTCTTGGCAGAAGTGGCTGCAGTACGGGGAATGGTCTTGGAGTTGAGCATTGCCTCGTAGGCTGTCTGGTTGACCTTGACAACCAGGGTCTTCTGCGTCTTCCCGATAGACGCTACGTCACATTGAGTTGCTACTTCCTCGTCGGAGGAGAAAGTTGTCCCCAGCAGAGTCGCCATTTTGTTTGCAAAAACAAAAGTATAGAACTTTATTGATACAAACTGTAATAAAGATTACAAGAATTCTGAGAAAATTACAACTGTAGGAATCCAATCTCGATGACGATTGCTTTATCCCTTGGACGATGTGAACTTTGAAGACGAAGCCTTTGAAGTTGAAAACAACTCTGGAAACTGAAGGCAAAAGCCTCTGAAATTGAAGACAAAAGTCTCGGAAGAATGCAGCAGCACTTTGGCAAGAACTCCTGGACTCTCTGATTTCTGATTTCTGATCTTGATATCTGATCTCTGATCTCTGCCCCTTGAATGAAGACTTGAAACTCTATTTATAGAGTTCTGGAAATAACTAACTTTCAGTTATTTTGGACTGCGCATGATGATTTACGCAGCATTGGTTTGCACAACATTGATTTGCACAGATAGTTACTGGATCGTGGGCCGACTATCATGGACACATGGCATGATTTGATAGAAATGTGCATGATCGTGCATAAACAGTTGCCATGTAATGACCAATCGATGGCATGAATGCCACGTGTAACTTAACAGTTACGTTTGATGGAGTGCGCAGAGTTGAATTGCGCATACATGGTTTGCGCAAACTCAAACTGCGCAGGATTGGTTTGCGCTGCCAGCTGTCAGCCGCCCTCGAGCACTGTGCGACGCAGGAAACAAACAGACTCCTTGTTATCCGCGCTGTCAGTTGTCAGAAAAGATTTGATTTGATTTAGTAATGATGACTTCTGCCACGTCAGCTTGCGCAATCGGTTGTGTGCGCAAATTAGAATGCGCAATCGGATGGCTGCGCAATCTGTTGTCTGCGCAATTCAACAAGATGATGTATATCTTGATTTCTTGATTTTGTTGATTGATACAACTTGATTTTTTAGGACCTACAGATAGATGATTCTTAATTCTGTTTGCCATTAAAATCTTTTGATTGCAAATTTCAATTACAAACAGAACAGTGTTACAATGTAGGACTTAGATGTAGTCCTAGGAGAACACTTTTGTTTATCTGGGTCCCTGTGTCGATGGAGCGAGTGGTAATGCGTTGACTCCGTTGACGATCTGACGATGGTTCTCGGTCCTCTGAAGGTCTGAATTGCTCTGGGTGCTGGAGTTTGTGGAGAGGAAGAAGACGTTGAGTGTCTCTTTCGATCTCTAGGAGTAAACTCTGATGCTTTGGTTGACTGTGCGTCTTGATCTCTGACAGTCTGTGTGTGTGTGAGAGGGAATGATCCTTCTATATATAAGCAGCAGGTTGGCTGCTCATACGCGCATATGTAGGATGCGCCTGTTTGTGGGGATGCCACATGGTGATTGCTGATGGGGAGCATGGACGGCGTGCTCGGATTGAGGAGTTGAACTCTTCTTGTTGCATTTGTGGGCTGTGGCAGAGCTGACACGTAGCAAGGGAGAAGATCTTTCGGTTGCTGAGATCTTGGGTGATTAGCACCCCTTCATCGGCTGAACTGAGTCAAAAGACACATGGTGCGTATTCATAGCTCAAAGATCTCAGATTTGGTGGAGAGTAATCTGACAGGATGCGCCTAGGATTGGGTACATGAGTAGACTTTGGCTTGTAACCTTTAGGAGTCACGCTCCAGTCTGGGCGCATGGTTTTTGAGACGCATGCGGGAATTCAGTAGTGACTTGACCTCTGTCTTTAGGGATCAGAGAAAAGTCTGAGGTGCATGGCTTTTGAGGCGCATGCAGAGATTTGGGTGCATGGCTGCGGGGCGCATGCGAAATGGTTGGGCGGCCACGTGGCTTGTAACCGCCGGAGAAAAGTAACGATGATGCTGACGTCAGCGACGCTTCGTCTTCTGAAAAAGCTGCTAACTGGCCAGTCCTCGGGGGACGTGCTGCCAACTCTGTCACTTGAGCATTAATTGCTTGATGGGTGACGAGCCAAAATGGGCGCATGGGTCCATACGTGTTTAGGACGCATGGATCTGTGCTTTGTTGGACGCATCCATACGGGACACTTTGGAACCGACGGGCGCGTCTGTACGATGCACGGTGTCTGACCGGTGCATCCTTTTGTATGACGTGTCTTTATTGGTCCGACTGTTGCGTTCTTCGAGTGCTTTAAATAGCCGTTTTTGACGTGTCCGAATTCGAAGCATCAGGTTTATCACCATAAATACAAATCTATTGCACGGGATTCGGAGAGCCCGCCACTTGGCGCATGGGTTTGATTTGCCCGGCCTATAAATAGTGGCAAGGAGAGAGTTTGCTTCTCGTTCTCTTACGTCCTCCCGAAATAAACATGTTTGTTCGAGCACATTCTGTTGACGAGATGTTCCCGAGGGTAAAGATGCGATGACTTGTCTTCGTTCATGCACTTGAAGGTGACTGTTACATCCAAAAGTCAGAGTCGAGGGCTTCTGAGGCAGGCGGAAGGTGCCTATTGCATCCAAAGATCGGGATGCTCGAGCCTTGTCTCCGTTATGCTGGAAGAGCTGCAGATCGAAATTATGGTGCCCCGATCATCTTTCTTGGGCTTTGGGAGAGCTCCTCCTCCTGCTAGAGTGGGTGTTGCCCATTCTAGTTGTGTTGAAAGCCTCCTTTTGCCGTGGATCAATTCCGGTGCTCTCCTCTTCCTTTGGAGAGCTCTTCCTCCCGCTAGGGTGGGGTTGACCGTCCACCCTTGTTCTGCTCAATAAATGCTTTATTAGTCGAAGCACCCAATCGGGTCGAAGTGGAGCGCATATGCTGAGACTTCATGATGCGCATGACTGAGTCGCTGAAGGGATGCACATAACTGAGCTACTGAAGGTATGCGCCTGACTGAGACGCTGAAGAGACGCGCCTGACTGAGACGCTGAAGAGATGCGCCTGACTGAGACGCTGTAGAGATGCACCTGACTGAGAGCGCATGGCGGTTGCTGCGCCTAGCTGTAGACTTAGGGTCTTTTCTTTGTAGTTGTAAAGCCTTTTTTAGACATGTAATAGACTTTTATATGAAATAAAAAATCTTCTTTTAATGTCTATGCTTTTGCTTTTCCTTGTGCCAAGTACTTCATCTGAGCTCCCTGGCGCATGTAATGTTAGGCGCATAGGATTTCCGGTCCTGAAATTCCATGCTTCTACAAGTCCCCCTTCAAAGTTTTCAAAACATTTCGTCAAGTTTTGGAATACTTTGAATAAGAAGCATGGTGGTGTCTTCTCTGGGGCGCATAACTGTCCGGGGCGCATGACTGTTCTGGGGCGCATGCTCCTCTCAGTTTTAAATGCCCAAATGATAACGCTTCGGGATAAATGAAAAAGATTTAATGATGATCTTTTGGTCTATCTACGGTTATCACTTCACAGAACCCTAAACGGTGGTTGACGTCACCCAAGCCTATAAATAGGCGTCTGATAGAGAGAGAAGGAGTTCTTCCTCTCTTTGCTGTCTTCTTCTTTAGAGTTTTTTCTTCCAAAAAACCCTAATCTCCTTTTCTCGAAATGGCTCCAAAAACTCCTCGCGGCGGTGCTAGCCGAGGGCGAAGCAAAGGGAAAGAGCCCTTGGAGTTTGATAAGAAGGATTCTTCCGTCGTTGCTGCGGCTCCCGTCGACGTCCGGCCAGTGGTGACGGGTGAGTGCTTCCTGACATTTTTAGACGAGTTAGGTGCACACACGGATGAGTTGCACCCTTTTGCTGTGCCCTAACTCTTTGTTGCCGACGCGCATGGACTTTTGTCCTGATTAGGCGCCGAGGCTATCCCGCTGACGCGCATGGACTTCTGTCCTGATTATGCGCCGAGGCTTTACTGCTGACGCGCATGGACTTCTGTCCTGATTATGCGCCGAGGCTATCCCGCTGACGCGCATGGACTTCTGTCCTGATTATGCGCCAAGGCTATCCCGCTGACGCGCATGAACTTCTGTCCTGATTATGCGTCGAGGCTATCCCGCTGACGCGCATGGACTTCTGTCCTGATTATGAGCCGAGGCCTCAATGCATATAGGCCTTTTTAGGCCCTGATGATGCGCAGAAGCTTCGAACGCGCCCCTAATGTTTTTTCCTTCTCTTAAGCCTCTTTCTCTTCTTGTTGCCTGACTTTTGTTTTGTGTCAGTGTTAATGACAATCCCCTTGCTGAACGAAGTCCTTTTGGATGCTTCCCTCTGCCAAATGGGGATTGACTTCAATGAGGAGATTGTTAATCCTGCGAAGGCTGCTATCACGCATGACCAACCTCCCGAGATGATGTTGCAAATCCGGGATCAGTCACCTATTTTTCTCCAGAATATGATGGAGAGTGGCAGACTAAAATCAGCTGAATTCGAAAACATGACTTTTTTTGAGCCTGCCTTTCTGTTCGGTGATCGCTTGACCTCTACTGAGGCAAAGATATTGAAGATTAAAGATGACTGGTTCTTCTCGACGAAGGGCGTGGCCCTGTACATGCGGCAGTCCGAGCGTCAATTGTCGCCGACGGCTTTCTGCCGTTTGGCTTCCAAAAGGAGGATGCCATGGGAGCTTACTCCTTCTCAAGGAGGGGCAGTAGGAGGTACCCTTCGTATTGATGTTACTTTAAATCAAAGGGATACCTTGGCCTCCTCACGATCAGGGACCTCGTACCATTGCCGAACTTTACGGCCTGGGAGCCTCTACAGTGTTGTTCCTCCTGATACCTTTGCCTTTGGGGCTTCAACTTTTGTAAGTCGAATGCTGACATCGCAGATCACGTATCCGAAAGGAGGTTTTTGAGTTGAGGGGTGGTGCCATCACATGTTGAAATGGGATGAGTTGACCCTCTGGGTTCTGTCAAAGTTCAAAACTGAGCTCAAAGTGATTGGGCTGACTGTCGCTCTTCGTGCCACGCAGGGGGGCATTGATATCAACAAGCCCATGTTCCTTGCGCTCCTGGAGATGTTCAACTCCCAGACTGGCACCTTCTTTACTCCAGTAGGGGAGCTGGGGTTGGCCCTGCACGAGATGTATGTGGTTTCCAAACTTTTCTGGTGTTCGGAACCGTACGAGGAATATTTCCCGACGAATGAAGAGATCCAAGTCCTAGAAAAAAAGGACAAGGAGATGATGGCTATTTTCAAGGAGGTGGCGAGCCACCATTATCTGCTACAACGGAAGGATAGGGGCAGGTCACAGCCCCATGTGACTACTTAGAGGGACTATATCTTCAAGCAGGACTCGACAGACCCTTGCAAGATTCGGTTTGTGACTCCGCAGGGACTGCCTCATGCGGAGGTGACCTCCGAAGTGGGCCAACTAGACGAGAAGGTCCCTCGTTCAAACGAGAGTGGCACCGATGTATACAGTTGCTTCTGGCATTGCGTACACCGGATGTCTCCCAGGGCCGTGTTAGCCACATACTTGATGACATGGCTCCGGGACTACGTGTTCTCGGGCGGCTCTGGATCCGTAGAAAGAGTGAGCAGAAATCTTATTTTGCCAGCGATAAAGCTGGTTTTTAGTCACCCTCTGGCCCTCCTTCCCGCGATGGTGTGTAACCTGTTGCGGGGTTTGAGGACTTTTGCTGACGATGTGATCCATGGGAGGGGTAGGAACGACAACTTTTCCCGGGCTAAGCTACCATTCCATTATCTGATGGGATGGTTGATTCTGCATCATCCGAACGTGATGAGCCCCGGCCCTGAAGACGATCATGTTGTAGGTGACGCCTTTATCCGCCGCTTCTATAAAAGGAAGTGGCTACATACTGGCGTTCCTTTTTGTAGAAGGGTCTTGTCTTATCTTCAGGGGTGGGAGATCACCAAAATCAACCCCATCTTCATAGACTTCGAAGCCGACCAAGAGTTGGAAGACTCTGGCGAGGATGCGATCGCCCTGCCGATATGGGGGTTTCACTGGTTACAGAGCATTCGGCCTTCCCATCTGGTCTACCGCAACAAGAATAAGTGCTATCTAGAGCCATATCTGTCGAGCCGATTTGTACGTCAGTTTGGTTATACCCAGTTGATGTTAAGGAACCCCAGTAACAGTCTGGGGTTTATTAGAAGTTTACTGGATGGAGCCCGGGGTTGGCAATATTACAATGTCGGATGCACCGGAGTCCGTTTTACCACGCCAGTTCACAATCCTCGGCCGTAGATCTTGTATTCGGCTGTCATGCTGTATTATGCCATGAACGCTGCGTCCCCTGAGTACGACAGGGAAACTAGTTTCATCATTGTCACACAGCTAGAGGCGACAACCAACATGTTGGCGGTGGCTCGATCATATCGCCCACCAGAGGTTGCGGGTTATAGGTCAGCTGCTGTAGCATCAACGGGGGGTAATCAGGAAGAGACCCCAGCTGGAAAGAGGTGGGCTGATACGGAGGTCGGTTCGTCTGTGCCGAAGAGACCAAGGAAAGCTACGACTCCGAAGGCAGGAGCTCCGGAAGTGGCACCTGTCGTAGCAACAGGATCGGCTCCCGTGGAGGTAAAGACGTCCCATATAGTCTGGTTTTACTCTTTGATTTTTGTGACTGATGTCTCCTTTTTATAGGCGGTGCCGAAGAAGAAGTCCCGGGCTTCGAAACCAGGTTTGGTTAAACCGAAGGAGGTAGCGAGCTCTTCTGACGAGCGTGTTCCTCCGATTACCGTATCTCCCAGGGAGGAGAGTGTTGATGATTCCATTTGTGTGGGGACTTTGGTGTCTCCAGATGGTGTTGAGGGGAAAGCTGAAGGTGCAGCCGTCCCCAGGATAGTCCAAGCTGATGTAGGGATCTCTGATGTCGAGGTCCCAGTAGAATTTGTGCCTCAGAAAGAGAAGGAAGAGTGGAGTTCGTCTTCTTCTGATGACGTTCCTCCAGATGTTGCTGAGCCTGCCGTAGGGACAGCAGGTGTAATGACCCGCTCCGCCCTAGCGGAATGCCGATTCAAACGGCAAGTGTAACGACTCAAGCGAGCCGTCGACTCGAAGAGTTGCGTCGACCCGATGAAGTATCGATGCGAATCGATGCAAGACTTATAATGGCCCGTCAAAGATGAATCCAGACTTAGACTATCAAATGCGCGCTCGAAGTATCGCTCGGCCGATGCGAACATCGCTAAGGTGGGTGGCTCCGATGAACCCGTCTTTGCTTAGCCTAGACACATAACAATACGAACACTATCACGAAAATCGCTAGGCGATAACCCCGCGCATGCTAATAAATGAATGACTCAACGCACCTAGCTAAGGGAATAATCCCATCTTGCATGCTTGTATAGAATATGGAAAAGAACATAGAAAATAAGAGAACTCTCGTACCGCGCTCCACGCTCGTGCTAAGGCACAAGCTTACGTTCAAGTCTCTTATAGCGTCCAACAATGAAACAATGAATGGGTTACAACAATGAAATGGGAAGACTATCAATATAGTCGTTCCGAGTAGAGTATAGCAACATTGAAAGGCTATGGGACCGATGGGTCGCCAAGGCGACTCCCGCACAAGGAGTTGCATAATGTATGAATGAAAGAGTAAACGAATAAGTGAATGAATGAATCAACGAATGAATGAACAAGTAAAAAAAAGAATGAATAAAAGATAAGAAGGAAAGGAATGGTTAGCGACAGGTATGACGGGCACGTGCAACGGGGCTCGCTACCCGCGCTGTACGGACGCTAACCTGGTCGATAACGCATTATGGCTAAGGGTTAGCCTACGGCTCGGAGACAGCCGTTAAGTTAAATGACAAATAATACGAAATGGTCGTGGACAATCCCCTCGTATACGGAAGGTGGGAGGTATAAGGGATTTCCAGCGGCACGGTCAAAGGGAGGACGTGGCCGGTCCGGACGGAAATCAAAATGGCTTACGGGCTGCCTGGGTGTGGACTTGGCCATCCAGGGGACATAAGTGCAGCAGTATTTTCAAGAGACTAACGGGGTGTGTGCCAGCCCGCACCCTACATTGGTTGAGAAATACAATGGCTTGGATGTCCAAAATGGCTTGTGTTGCCAGCGACCGGTGCATATAGATTTAAGTGGGCTTTGCTGGTGGCAATCCACGTGCAAGTCCTTGCATTGAAATCAAAGTGGTCTAAGTTAATCTGAACAAAACGTCCTCTGAACAGACATCGAATGTAAAGCACAAATGATCAAAAGTACTTCGTGCAAGGAGTTAGAAAACGTGCCTACGACGTGCTAGGACCCGAGGCAGGGACACGCCCTTGACATTGAAAGTTCACATGAATCACGTCAAGTTATTTTCTATGAATTATTGACTAACTTGGTTTACTTTGGACAGGAAAGGCCGGACGGTAAGTATGGATAAGTTGTGCATGTATTTCCATGTAACACTTGTTTTACGCAACACAAGATAGGTTATGAAATATGCATGAAACTGATCCTAAGGCAAGATTAGAAAGACAATAAATAATAGACGGTGCACGAAAGTAAATAGAACATGTTGGTAATGATAGCATTGTGGGCGAGCTAGCCTCCCCACCAGTGCATAACAATATACTGATAACCCCACAGTCTACTTACAGGATGCAGGAGACGCCGGCGGGTGCGGAGCTTCCATCGAACGTGCTAAGACGCGGAGCTATCTCTGGAGCCTTGGAGCGTTGCAAGGAGGTGAAGCACCATATACAGGACATAATGTATCGGAACATCGCCATGAATCATTCCATGTTGTAAGCCACTTGGCACGCCTTTTATGTTTCAGAGAGAGAGAGCTTGAGCGATTTGTAATATCGGCCTAGCGCCGCTTGTAAACTTCTTGAATATCAATAAAGAGTTGAATTCGCTTCAATTTGTGTTCATTTACTTTCCGCTGTAAATAGGGACACTCTGTGCGACTCTGTGGCCTAGCTCAAATCGGTCGTTTCTGGACATAGCCTTGCACGGGCGCAACCTAGGCCCGTGCGGCATCACGCCTTAGCGAGGACGATCGCTCCTGCGGGAGCGGGGCGTGACAGATTGGTATCAGAGCACGGCTTCACGTCCTTGGACTTCGTTTCGATTTTCTCAATTTTGAAAGCTCGGTTGGAAAACAAAAGAAGTGTACGCTCTCTCTCGTTGTGCCTTGGGATGTTCCATTCAATAAGTCTAATATTTTCAAAAGCTCGTATAAGTACTCGGTTGAACGGGATCGATAGGCGATGGCCTTTGTGCCGAACCACAACGTACTTGAGATGGAAGGAACCGATGCTAAGAGTTAGCAGAATGCAAGACGTGCTTGAATAACCTTACGCTGACAATAGCGAACGAATACGCGAGATCGAAGTATAGTTCAAACGGGATGGTTATGCACGCAGCCTTTTGGCTAAGTTGTACCGAGTATCGCGCACCTAGACTCGATGGTGCAAACGAGTTGCGATCGAAATTGACTATCGCTCGGACGAGAATAAGGGAGGCTTAGAATGTGTGTTGATAGAGACGCTACTTGACCAGCGCTAAAGCGAGTACGAGAGATGGTTCTTAGACTTTGAGGAATGGACGAACGCGCGATTGAACACATCGATTGGGACTCGAATGATCTTTTGAGGATTTGTAGATTGACTTGACTCCGAGTGGTGTATGTGATAGCTTCGAAGAAGGAAAAGAGCGAGTGTCAGCGACTAATCGAGTGGCTCAAACCCGGAGTGGTATATGGACGTTATAGAAATTGTTCGAGCGAGACTAAAGGATTTGCGGATAGAGCGAGTATCTCGGCAAGCGATGATATCGCACAAAGCCTTAGAACGCGTCACGCTTAGTCGGTCATGACTTCGAATGTCCCGAATGAGATGTCGATCGGACAACTTGTCAATGGGCAATACGAGTTAGAAAACGATTCCGGATTGATACAAATGAAATTGTGACTTGAGTTTAGAACAACAATCTTGAAATAAGCTTGAGGAAGAGCGACTAAACTTGATCTTGAATATCGAGGAATGATGGTACATCCAGTTCGGACAATAGCATCAACGTGCGACTCGAAATCGGTTGCAAAGGAAGATCGTCATGTTACGCATATCGTCAATGGTATTGAGGCGTATCAAAGATCGATATGCGATAACTCGGGAGTACTTTGACTCGGCGAATGACGATCGTACAAATGTCATTGTTCCGTTGGATGCGATACTTGGGATGTTAAAGATGTGTCGAGGAAAAGATAGATTTGGCTCGAGGATTTTCTAGTTGAACGCATGACGGTCATACTATCAAATTGATTTGGCTTGGATGAAAATGTGAATGCTTGGATTTGCTTCGTTGACAACCACAACGTTGACGTTCTTGTCTTATGCGAGCACAACTGCAGCCTCGCACATGTGTCACGTTGGATTATGATGATCACTCCGCGTGAGCGCTGATATGGTGATTCATACAGCGGAAGTGATTGAACTTGGATGGCATGGCAATCTGATTGCTTCGACTTGTGGTTTGACGCGAAGGTGGACTCGAGAATGAATTTGTGTGCTTGAGGAATTGAACTTGAGGATTGAGTAGGTCTAATTCGCGTATCGAGAATGGGTTAGTCTAAAACTCAAACAAGAGTTACGCCCCGATAAGAATGATTATTCTGCGGGAGCATTGCATGGTGATTCATGAACCGCCGTGGATAATCGGACTCGCGTGAGATTGGGGCGCAATGTATTGTCGAGCTGGATGACCTCATGATCAAATACATGAATTGGTTAGAACTGGTGATTGAACGGAATTGAATATGTGCAACGTAAGTCTTGATGCAAATTAGGTGATCATGCTCGATGTTTAGAAATTTGAGTGAAACAAACTTGGGTAGAAACTCCCGTACAAGCGAACAAATGGTTTGACCATAGGATTTGGGGCGAGCGTCGTGCAACGACCTTGCATGACGAGCCACGGACCTGGCATGTAACTATGACCTTGTGAGCTGACCTAGCGGATAGGCGGACGACCCTATGTCGAGTGATTGAATTTGTGCGATTGACCTTACAGTATCGTCTGGACGGACGATAAACTTGGGCAGCAATACTTAGAGTAGGACGGGAACAGGGAGTGTGCGTGAACGACGATGAGATTGGTCCCAAACAAAGCGAATGATAGGAATGGATGATGCACAATTAAAGTTGGGATAACGAATTGAATCATTGATAGGAAGACGGACTCGATGATAGTACAATACTTGGTCTTGAATCGGACAAAAATTACTTAAACTTGGTCGACCCCGCTAAGAAGAAATCGTATTGATTTTATTGACAAGAGCGCTTGAGAAGCGAATCGAATAATCTCGAGGACCGAGATAAACGATATGTGATACACACATGAGTTCGGTTTTAAATCGAAGTTAGCAAAACGATCGGCAAATCGAAACTATCACGAGTAGCTTGTCCGACTTCGCTAGTCGCTAAGCTTGGTTGAAATGTACGTATTCGGGGGACGCCTTGAATGCGTACACGATCCAAACTCAGCGATATGATGAACTCGAATACAGCTGCAAGTTGTAATGTCCCGTCCCGCAAAGTCAATCGGAGGAATCGAAACGCCGACGGCGTTCGGACTTGGCCTTACAACGGCGACTCGAAGACATCGCTCAGGTGGGGTAGTTTCGGTGAACTTGCCTCATCTTTGCCTTCACATAATAATTCGCGTGTTTTTAACTTGCACAAGTAGGCTTAATAATAAAAGAGACGAATCCACATAGCTAAAGGGAATTATCCCGACGGATTGAATCGAGTTTAGAACATGGAAAATGTCCCACGGTCGGATTAGAGTTGGTGCACGGTGTGCTTTGAAAATGACACTCGATCCTTCGTCTCGCGGCTTGGGAAAGGGAAAAGTTGGTATTCGACACAAACGATGAGTTAGCCTAAGTCATAGGCATCGCCCGCGTAAATGCTCGATAAAGCATGCACGTATCCACTGCACAAGGCTTGGCATAGCCTTGGCTCGTCCCTCGGATTAAGTTGTAGGCTTGAGTAAGTTAGGCAAAGTTATGCCGATCGACCTAAGTCATTCTAAGTGTCGTCCCGCTCGTTCGGTGGTTGTCAAGTCAAATAGTCCTACGATCTCACGGGCCATCATATAACGTTTAACTCGGGTGATAGCGTCGCGTAAGACGTAATTCAGTTAAAGGCACGAGCCATGGTTGGCACGATGTAAAGTTAGCCACGGTCCATGGCACTTAAGGAATATGTTTTGTTCAAGTTAAGTTGGAAGGCTACGTAGTAGTCGTTCCCTCGAGTTCAAAGAAAGTTTGAGGCGGTCCCTCGGTTGGGAGTCTCGCGTTCCTATCCATGTTAAGAAGTTCGAGGCGGTCCCTCGGTTGGGAGTCTCGCGTTCCTATCCACGTTAAGAAGTTCGAGGCGGTCCCTCGGTTGGAAGTCTCGTGGTCCCGAGGCACGTTATGCCAAGTGTGATTCAAGCACGAGTTGCTAAGTATAGTTTCGGTCGTACCAACAAATAGGCCATGCATTTACGTGAGTCTAGATGTCTCGTAGGTGCGTGGTCATTGGACACCTTGTCGACAAGGATTTCTGCCTAGACTGGTTATATGCCGGGGCACCGGGCCCAGTCATCCTAGGGGGTAGACGTTATAGCAGCGCATACTTTTATTGCGTGGGTAGTCAAGGGCTTTCCATGGGGCTAGCTACCTTGCATCGAAGGACCCGCCACCTATCCGAGCTATGTCCACGATGGCTTGTCATGCCAGTGGCCTTTCATATAGATATTTGGCGTGCTAAGCGGCGAATCTGCATGCACGGTGTCGGTCGTAACAAACGAAGTGTAAGCACGGTATGCGATGTGTTGTGAAATGTGTGCTCGGTTGTACCAAAGTGTTATAAAGCCTACGATTCGGCTATACGTAAAGATACGTGTTTCGCCACGAGATATGGCGTCGTACTTAAGTTCTCAACACCGGTTCCACAAGTTGTGTTAGACGTTTAAAGTTAAGTCTGGAAGGGCCGTAAGGCGAGTTTGGATAAGTCAGGTTACGCTGCAAGGCGCGGCCTCGATGTTTGAGGCACGGGCAAGTATTTGACACGACCTAGTCGTTACGTCCAAGAGTATGGTACGAAAGACAAGTAAGAGTCGGTACGTTGACAACGCAAGCACGAGAAAGGTCTAGAGGCAAAGTATGGTTACGTTATCAGTGCAAGGCACGGAGATGATCCATAGACACTAAATAGGCCGAGCGTCGGTCCTAAAATCGATCCTAAGGCAAGACTAGAAAGGCAATCGTAAGGGGGGTTTGTATTGCACAAAGTAAATAAAATGTGTTGGTTTTGTATGGGTGGGCGAGGAGCTCACTCCACCAGTACAGTTGAGTACTGACACCCATACAGTTTCCATGTACAGGCACAGGTAGAAGCTCGTGGCGCGGTGCTCGCTTGGATGCGTCGAGGCACGGAGTTCCTTGGCGATTCGAAGCGTGCGACCGTATGGAATCGAAGACTTATACGGGACATAATGTATGGACATCGCCTTCCGAAGCTTCCGCTGGATTCAAGTATTGTATCGAGAGATGAGAGAGAGCAGAGTGACTTGTAAAGTGAGAAGAGTGAGCTTGAGTGATTGTAATCTTGGCCTTGCACCCCCAATGTAACCGTTGTTTCGATATCAATAAAGATCATCTTTTGAGTAACTTGTGTTCATGTGTACTTGTTCTAAATTTTTTGCTGCGTGTTCAATGTCTCTACTTGGGACTTCTGTGCGACGGCCCCGTCGCCGCCGCTGTAATCGACCGTTATGGAACCCGCCTTGCACGAGCGCAATCTAGGCTCGTGCGGTATCACGCCTTAGCGAGGACGATCGCTCCTACGGGAGCGGTGCGTGACATAACGGTATCAGAGCACGGCTTTACGTCCTTGGACTATCGATTGAATTCTTTAACTCTGATATTTTCGTGAACTCTGAATGTTGCTTCCGTAAAGCGATACCGTTGGTGTGCTCTCTCACAAACGTCCCTCGGCATGTCCATACAATAAGTCTAATATTTTCAAAAGCTCGTACAAGCGTTCCATCGAACGCATTGGTAGGCCTTTGGGCCGAACGGTGCCGATCCTGAGTTGATAGAAGACACGTGCTAAAAGTTAGCAAACGCGTTGCGTGCTTGAACGACCTTACGCTAACAATAGCGAACGAGCACACGAGACCGAAGTATAGTTCGAACGGGATGGTTATGCACACAGCCTTTGGCAAAGTTGTGCCGATTTTCGCGTACCTTGACCTTTTGGTGCAAACGAATCGTAACCGATATTAAGTACCGCTTGGTCGAAAACGGAGATACACTTGGAGTGTATATCGATAAGAACGTTATCAGACTAAGCTTAGGCGTACACGGAAGATTATTTTGGATTTTGAGGAATAGTGCGACCGACTTAGTACGTCGATACGACGTGAACGATTACGCTAGGGATTCGTCGAACGAATCCGAAATATGTCTTAGCGAATAACGCGAACGTAATTTGGTCTAGATTGGATGACTCGAATTCCGAGTGGTGTATGGTCCGTCTTAGAAATCATACTAGCGAAAGATTGAGGATTGTACGAGTATGAAACACGAAATAATTAAGTAGGTGAAATCGGATTGAAAGAGATTGATACGGATCGTATACGAAAAGTTAGCATGGCAGGTAGATAGCGTGCACGAAAGGTTTGAATTTTGAAGTTATACAAACGACTCTGAGGATTGAAATCGATGTTGCTCGATGGTTTGAGTTAGCACGGAATGATACAAATTGAGGAAATACGTAGTCGGTGACTTAAGATAGACGGATGAACGATACGTGATTTCGAATTTGAATGAATTGATCTTGTAAACGATTCGAGGGATAATGATCGAACTTGAAATTGAACGATTCGAGGAGATTATCCAGTCGGACGATAGCATCATTCGCACGACTCAGAATTCGTTGCAAACGAAGATCGTCAGGTTACGTATATCGTCGATGGTATTGAGGCGTATCAAAGACGATATGCGATAACTCGGGGGTAATCTGACACGGTGAATGACGATCGCGTAAGTGTTATCGTTCCAAATGGATGCAATACTTAGAACTTTGGTGGAGACGAATGTTGGATGAAAGTGATCGTATCTTGATGATTACGCGTATAACCACAGCGTCGACATTCTTGTCTTGTGCGAGCGCGACTCCAGTCTCGCCCATGCGTTGCGTCAGATTTGGGGCGATCGTTCCGCGTGAGCGCTGACATGGTGATTCATGTCGCGGGAATGATCGTACTCAGAAAAATCAGGACGCGACAACTTTGATTGTCTCGACTTGTTGGCTTGATGCGTAGGCAAATTCGAGGATATTGGGACTTGCGATTGATAATCGAATAAAACTTGAGGATTGTATAGGTCCAATCTGCGCATCGAAAGTGATTTAGTCCAGACCCAAAACAAGAGTTACGCCCCGATGAGAATGATTATTCTGCGGGAGCGTTGCATGGTGATTTCATGCCCACCATGGATAATCGGACTCGCGTGAGATCGGAGCGCAACATATTGTTAAGTCGGAGGACCTCGTGATCGATTACGTGAATTGGAATAGATGATTTCGGAAACGTGAAATGTGAATTACGGTTTAGAGATGAATTATGTCATAGCGTGCTTGATTTGAGAATGAATGATAGGCGAATTAATGTTGAACGTGTTCGAGGAGATAAACTATGCGAAACTGCTAAATGAACGAGCGATATATTCTTATCGGGGATCGGTTAAAATGTAAGTTATCGTATGAGGGCTTTACCGAACGACTCGTACCCCGAGCGACGAATATTGGGATGTGCGTAGGAAATAGATGCTCGATGTTTAGAAATCGGAGTGATGCGAGCTTGGGTAGAAAACCCCGTACCATCGATTTGGCTTGACCTTAGGATGGGGTCAGTATTGATATCGTTGTTTGGGAACTATGATTCCAGTGCTGACGAAAAGACATAGCCTAGCGGTTCGGAAGATGTCCGTGTGCGAAACGATAGAAAATAGCGGAGGCACCACTCATGAGGCTCGGTTGACATGCACGTATATCAGGGACGCCCGAATATGTGCATGATCCGACTCGAGTGGTGATGGCGGATTCTCTATCACGAAGCTTGGATGAAATGCATGTATTTTGGGGACGCCTAGAATATGTGTACGATCCAACTAAGTGATACGTTGAATCAAGTGAGACTTGAGGAACGAAAAAGTGTCGAGGATTTTGAAATCGTAAGTTTCGAAGAAATGTTGATGGTAATGCGATCGTTGAATCTAGACGAGTTCGAATGTTGGTTGATCGGTTGGTGTGCCTTACGACTAAGTTAGCGATACGCACGAGCGTGGCTCGGAATCGAAGAAACGCGTAGGCGGAGTGTATACGATTAAGTCTTGGCTATAGAAATGGTAGGATGGTTTGCCTTTAGGAAAGTCTCGAGGACGAGACTTGTTCTGAGTGGTGTATGGTGTAGTTCCCCGTCCCGTAAAGTCAATCGGAGGAATCGAAATGCCGACGGCGTTCGGACTTGGCCTTACAACGGCGACTCGAAGACATCGCTCAGGTGGGATAGTTTCGGTGAACTTGCCTCATCTTTGCCTTCACATAATAATTCGCGTGTTTTTAACTTGCACAAGTAGGCTTAATAATAAAAGAGACGAATCCACATAGCTAAAGGGAATTATCCCGACGGATTGAATCGAGTTTAGAACATGGAAAACGTCCCACGGTCGGATTAGAGTTGGTGCACGGTGTGCTTTGAAAATGACACTCGATCCTTCGTCCCGCGGCTTGGGAAAGAAAAGTTGGTATTCGACACAAACGATGAGTTAGCCTAAGTCATAGGCGTCGCCCGCGTAAATGCTCGATAAAGCATGCACGTATCCACTACACAAGGCTTGGCATAGCCTTGGCTCGTCCCTCGGGTTAAGTTGTAGGCTTGAGTAAGTTAGGCAAAGTTATGCCGATCGACCTAAGTCATTCTAAGTGTCGTCCCGCTCGTTCTGCGGTTGTCAAGTCAAATAGTCCTACGATCTCACGGGCCATCATATAACATTTGACTCGGGTGATAGCGTTGCGTAAGACGTAATTCAGTTAAAGGCACGAGCCACGGTTGGCACGATGTAAAGTTAGCCACGGTCCATGGCACTTAAGGAATACGTTTTGTTCAAGTTAAGTTGGAAGGCTACGTAGTAGTCGTTCCCTCGAGTTCAAAGAAAGTTTGAGGCGGTCCCTCGGTTGGGAGTCTCGCGTTCCTATCCACGTTAAGAAGTTCGAGGCGGTCCCTCGGTTGGGAGTCTCACGTTCCTATCCACATTAAGAAGTTCGAGGCGGTCCCTCGGTTGGAAGTCTCGCGGTCCCGAGGCACGTTATGCCAAGTGTGATTCAAGCACGAGTTGCTAAGTATAGTTCCGGTCGTACCAACAAATAGGCCATGCATTTACCTGAGTCTAGATGTCTCATAGGTGCGTGGTCATTGGACACCTTGTCGGCAAGGATTTTTGCCTAGACTGGTTATACGTCGGGGCACCGGGCCCAGTCATCCTAGGAGGTAGACGTTATAGCAGCGTATGCTTTTATTGCATGGGTAGTCGGGGGCTTTCCATGGGGCTAGCTACCTTGCATCGAAGGATCCGCCGCCTATCCGAGCTATGTCCGCGATGGCTTGTCATGCCAGTGGCCTTTCATATAGATATTTGGCGTGCTAAGCGGCAAATCTGCATGCACGGTGTCAGTCGTAACAAACGAAGTGTAAGCACGGTATGCGATGTGTTGTGTTGTGAAATGTGTGCTCGGTTGCACCAAAGTGTTATAAAGCCTACGATTCGGCTATACGTAAAGATACGTGTTTCGCCACGAGATATGGCGTCGTACTTAAGTTCTCAACACCGGTTCCACAAGTCGTGTTAGACGTTTAAAGTTAAGTCTGGAAGGGCCGTAAGGCGAGTTTGGATAAGTCAGGTTACGCTACGAGGTGCGGCCTCGATGTTTGAGGCACGGGCAAGTATTTGACACGACCTAGTCGTTACGTCCAAGAGTATGGTACGAAAGACAAGTAAGAGTCGGTACATTGACAACGCAAGCACGAGAAAGGTCTAGAGGCAAAGTATGGTTACGTTATCAGTGCAAGGCACGGAGATGGTCCATAGACACTAAATAGGCCGAGCGTCGGTCCTAAAATCGATCCTAAGGCAAGACTAGAAAGACAATCGTAAAGGGGATTTGTATTGCACAAAGTAAATAAAACGTATTGGTTTTGTATGGGTGGGCGATGAGCTCACTCCACCAGTACAGTTGAGTACTGACACCCATACAATTTCCATGTGCAGGCACAGGTAGAAGCTCGTGGCGCGGTGTTCGCTTGGATGCGTCGAGGCACGGAGTTCCTTGGCGATTTGAAGCGTGAGGCCGTATGGAATCGAAGACTTATACGGGACATAATGTATGGATATCGCCATCCGAAGCTTCCGCTGGATTCAAGTATTGTATCGAGAGATGAGAGAAAGCAGAGTGACTTATAAAGTGAGAAGAGTGAGCTTAAGTTTTTGTAATCTTGGCCTTGCGCCCCCAATATAACCGTTGTTTCAATATCAATAAAGATCATCTTTTGAGTAACTTGTGTTCATGTGTACTTGTTCTAAATTTTTCGCTGCGTGTTCAATGTCTCTACTTGGGACTTCTGTGCGACGGCCCCGTCGCCGCCGCTGTAATCGGCCGTTATGGAACCCGCCTTGCACGAGCGCAATCTAGGCTCGTGCGGCATCACGCCTTAGCGAGGACGATCGCTCCTACGGGAGTGGGGCGTGACATAATGGTATCAGAGCATGGCTTTACGTCCTTGGACTATCGATTGAATTCTTTAACTCTGATGTTTTCGCGAACTCTGAATGTTGCTTCCGCAAAGCGATACCGTTGGTGTGCTCTCTCTCAAACGTCCCTCGGCATGTCCATACAATAAGTCTAATATTTTTAAAAGCTCGTACAAGCGTTCCATCGAACGCATTGGTAGGCCTTTGGGCCGAACGGTGCCGATCCTGAGTTGATAGAAGACACGTGCTAAAAGTTAGCAAACGCGTTGCATGCTTGAACGACCTTACGCTAACAATAGCGAACGAGCACACGAGACCGAAGTATAGTTCGAACGGGATGGTTATACACACAGCCTTTGGCAAAGTTGTACCGATTTTCGCGTACCTCGACCTTTTGGTGTAAACGAATCGCAACCGATATTAAATACCGCTTGGTCGAGAACGGAGATACACTTGCAGTGTATATCGATAAGAACGTTATCAGACTAACGCTTAGGCATACACGGAAGATTGTTTTGGATTTTGAGGAATAGTGCGACCGACTTAGTGCGTCGATGCGACGTAAACGATTACGCTAGGGATTCGTCGAACGAATCCGAAACATATCTTAGCGAATAACACGAACGTGATTTGGTCTAGATTGGATGACTCGAATTCCGAGTGGTGTATGGTCCATCTTGGAAATCATACTAGCGAAAGATTGAGGATTGTACGAGTATGAAACGCGAAAATGATTGAGTAGGTGAAATTGGATTGAAGGAGATTGATACGGATCGTATACGAAAAGTTAGCACGGCAGGTAGATAGCATACACGAAAGGTTTGAATTTTGAAGTTACGCAAACGACTCTGAGGATTGAAATCGATGTTGCTCGATGGTTTGAGTTAGCACGGAATGATGCAAATTGAGGAAATACGTAGTCGGTGACTTAAGATAGACGGATGAACGATACGTGATTTCGAATTTGAATGAATTGATCTTGTAAACGATTTGAGGGATAATGATCGAACTTGAAATTGAACGATTCGAGGAGATTATCCAGTCGGACGATAGCATCATTCGCACGACTCAGAATTCGTTGCAAACGAAGATCGTCAGGTTACGTATATCGTCGATGGTATTGAGGCGTATCAAAGACGATATGCGATAACTCGGGGGTAATCTGACACGGTGAATGACGATCGCGCAAGTGTTATCGTTCCAAATGGATGCAATACTTAGGACTTTGGTGGAGACGAATGTTGGATGAAAGTGATCGTATCTTGATGATTACGCGGATAACCACAGCATCGCATTCTTATCTTGTGTGAGCGCGACTCCAGCCTCGCCCTTGCGTTGCGTCAGATTTGGGGCGATCGTTCCGTGTGAGCGCTGACATGGTGATTCATGTCGCGGGAATGATCGAACTCAAAAAAATCAGGATGCGACAACTTTGATTGTCTCGACTTGTTGGCTTGATGCGTAGGCAAATTCGAGGATATTGGGACTTGCGATTGATAATCGAATAAAACTTGAGGATTGTATAGGTCCAATCTGTGCATCGAAAGTGATTTAGTCCAGACCCAAAACAAGAGTTACGCCCCGATGAGAATGATTATTCCGCGGGAGCATTGCATGGTGATTTCATGCCCACCATGGATAATCGGACTCACTACAAAAAAGTGACCTTTGGGGACAACAAAAAACCGTCTTAAAAACTGCAATTACCGTCCCAACAAATATTTGGGACGGCCTTTGGGACGGGAATGGACGGTCCCATTAGGGTGGCGTGGCAAAAACTTTAGGGACGGATAGTCCTAATTACTGTTAAAGGACGGTTAGGTAAAACGTCTCAAAAGTTTTCAAATTTATGCTTTTGTGTGACGGTTTATTAATTTGTCCCAAAAAACAAGTTTTTTGTAACAGATATATTTCGTCCTAATAAATAAGGGACAAATTTTAAAAAGTACTGTAATCGTGCGAAAAAACTTAACAATTGTTTAAATTATTATGGAATTACTAATTTCCTGTTTATATATAAAATATATAATTGAATTTATATACAACAAAAATTCATACAGAACTATTTTATTTAATCGGAAATGCATATGGTAGCCGCAACATTAACAAAGCGTAGCCGCAACATTAACAAAACGATTTCTCTAAAACATATTTAAAGGTAATATCCCATTGTTCACAAAATAAAATCCAAGTCTTACATCACTTAGAGTGTTCCCATCAAGTTTTACATCAGTAAGCATTCACTTAATTTACAAAATAAAATCTACGACTTTTTACACAAGTCCAAAACATATATATTTGATTTTCCACATCCATTAACAAACCGATCCACACATCCATGGCTGCCAGCAGCATTGGCTACCTGGAAACACATGAATAAGCCAAAAATATGGTTAGTTATAAGTAATTGGGACCCTTGGTACATGAATAAGCCAGAAATATGGTTTAATTAATCAATTAAAAGGTTAAGCAACAATAACAAAAATTTCTCCAATGATCTTCAAAGATAAATGGGGCACTAGCATCAACTTGCTCTACATAAACTCAATCTACCATTTCTACCAAGAATCAAGAAAATAACAATAACTCTATCTACCATGTGTATCAGTAATTAGACCTAGGTAGTTAGTATCAGAGTTAATAATCACAATTGCCTCTTACGAAGGCTATTAATGAAACCAATGAACCATGCAGAGATATGTTATTTGGCATTAGGCTCTTACCAATTTTCAACAGGCAATTGCCCTAGGCTCGGGATATGTTAATAATCACTTGATAGAAATATGTTATTAGGCATTAGGCTCTTACCAATTTTCATTTCTTCAACAGGATGTAAAAAACAACATAGTACTTGTATCAATATAAAGATATCACTCAACAAGACGAGAAGAGAATTGTCTCCTCACTAAGTTAGGAAAATCTAGATTATACTTCTCATTAGGTTAGGAAAGTACTTCTCCCCGTGATGTTCAAACTGGAAATTTAATTAAATCATGTCAAATAAAACATCGGTTTGTTTCAACTATTCTTATAAAGTTAATATTTTACCTGACAAAGTGTACGTTGGCTAAAGTGCAAGATTTCCAGTGACACCAAAAAAACCCAATTGAGATTTCAGCTTCTGTTTAGGTACTCCCTGCAGATGTACACATCCAGTACCTAGGTATCAGACAATATATCCACAATAAAATAATTCTACAAATAAAAGGCATATTTGAGATTGAATTGTCTTCTATAACAGAGTTCAAAATAAATAAGTTCCTGCTGATTCTGAATTACGTCACAAAATATCAATGGCTGCGAAGGTTGATACACTAAATAACTAGCTATTACCTTCTATATAAAGACTAGTGAACCTGTAATTCAACAGAATAAAGACACATGCTAGTGTATTATCAGTCTCCTCACAGGTTTTGATTTTCTTACAACGATAGATTTCAGATTTCCAGAGGTCACTAGAGGGGGAAGCCAGTATGTGCATGATTTAGTTTTTTTTCATTTTTTGTTGGGACACATTCGAATCCGATACCGTGTCCCACACGAATTCATGTTGGGTTTGAATCTGATACTTGATAGTTGATATAACTTTCCTAGTAATATATGCTAATATTTTTGAAGTTGATATACTCTGATACTTGATAGTTGATATAACTTTCCTAGTAATATATGCTAATATTTTTGAAGTTGATATACTCTGATACAGTTGATATAACCAGACATTGGTACAGTTGATATACTCCGATACTTGACATTGGTACAGTTTATATACGCTGATACTCTAATACTTGACACTGGTACATGATAGTAATATATGCCAATTTTGATATTATTACTAGCACAAATGTGGAACGACAGCCGGTAAGTGCACTCAGACCTGTGTACCACTTTGTGTAGGTCAAGGGGGTATCCTGTGCACTGCAGGGGACCTATTCAGTATATAGTGTGTAAGGGATTGGGGGTTTGTGGATAATTCCAATTGGTATGGACATAAACCTAGAGTATCAGAGATATAGAGTGTGGTACATCAGTGTCTGCAAGTAATAGGACCCAATTATTGAATTGGTGTACAGAGGTGTTCCTGTGAACTGGAAACTGCATTTTCTGCAGCAGATTGAATGTAGTAGTACAAACTGCAAGTAATGCAGCAACACATGCAAAACAAACTGCCGACATAGCAGTTGTATGAATAGCAACTGCACGACAAGCATAGCTAGTACTAGTATGCTAACTGCCAAGCAACAACAACAATAATTTGCTAGCTATAGGTAGCAACACATATAGGTATAGTAGAGTTTGAATATTTTACTTTGTGAACGAATTTGTGCAACACAGTTGGGGAAGCAAAGAACTGGTAATTGATAACTATACACTGGTTAAAAAAATAAGCTATTGTCATGGGAGTTAAGATAACCTTGAAACTCAGAACGAATGTGAACTTTGTTTTGATTCATGTAGTTCGTCTTTTATTTATATAGCTTTGAAACTGTGGGTGTTTGTTCTGTCATCTTTCAATAGCTTTTAATAATGTAGAAGATTTAAATTGAAGTTGTTCAAATAAAGGAGTAACAACTGGAGTATCCTTTTTACTTACCTATAAATATTAGAGTATACCTGTTAAAGTCCCTGCTAATGCACTATATGGTTTACATGTATGGCATGTTAATTGTACCATAGGAATGCTGACCCTTGCTGGAAGTTTGCAATATAGGATTATGAGGATACTCTGTTATGATTCTAAATCTTAATTCGTTTGAATTGGTTTATGAATGCCTTCAAATTAAATTTTCTTTCTTTCTTTCTTTAATTGTATAGTTGCCAAACCATTCTCCCAATTACAGATGAACAGATAGAAGCAACATCATGAATGCCAAGAAGAAGACCTACTACAGGTATTTTTATATCCACATCTATATTACCTTGTTCTCTTAGACTCTTCATTATGTCTATTGTATGGTAATATGTTATTTATAGGGAAGGTTATCTTGTTTAGTTTCTTTTCTTTTGCATTATTACATCATGATGCATATGTGGTTGTTTTATAGTATGCTTGTAAATTTTCCTTCGATTGATATGCTCTAATATATAGCTTCAACAGTGCTATCAGAGCCTTTCATTTTGTCTTCCATTTTTAGTCGCCTCCTTTTGGAGAAACTGTTAAGGAATTATGCCATTAATTGACAAACTCTTGCCCTTGTAGAGGATTACAATAGCCTACCTCTTGGCCGCATCATGTGAAATTTGGCTAAAAAGTGACGAGAGGTTTATACTAGATGGTCCTTAATGAAAAAATAACGGTTTAAACTGTAAGTCTCATTCACTAGTATTAATTAAGTGTACTGGTTTTCTTAAGACTGAATAAACAAACACTCAACCTAGACTTGGCTTCAGCTTTGAATTAACTATGCAATATTATCAAAACAAAAACCCGTTCAATGATATCTTCTTAGAGGCATTACAAGATGGAAAACAAAAACTAACTGAATACTACCTGCACTCCTGATTATCTAAGCTAAATTTCCAATTTCAATTTACTTTTTACAAGATTCATAATTATAGCATTCCAATCCAGCATCTTATTTCCTTTTTTACGTTGGTTGGATGTATATTTTCATTAATCTATATGGATCTCTTGTATGGCTTGTACGTTCCGGATTGGAAATACCAAATATCAGGGTCGGGCTCTACAGTTGAGACATTTTCAGTAAGTTTCCATATTTGGATTCTTGCATCAGTCCTGCTGGAATTAATTATAGCTAACCTGAAACTTTTTTTAGGCCCTCATATAGGCATGAAATTATATGCTTTATTAATACAATGCTATGCCATGCTTGTTTAGCAATTTATTTATTTTTGCTCTTTCAAAAGATTTAGAGAATTTGTAAAAAGAAGTAGCAGTTGATCAATGATGTCCAGATAAAATATATGCTTTCTGTTTGAATCAATTATGTTGATTATATTTGAAGATTTGGCCAATATATATGAATTGTTTCTAAGTGATATTTTTGAAGACTCAACATATATGCATTCTGAAATTTTCTTTATGTAAGAAATTATAGATTAAGAAAAGGTTGTGCACTTCAATAATTGTCCATAACTTCTCTGGATAATTTTATTGTTTGTAGATTATGTTATGGCTTTCCTCGGATCCATTTTCACAATGCTTGTGATATGTTCTCCATCAAGGCAGATCCTTCAGAAAGAAGCTTAATACTCACATCTTGTCTTTGAATTGCATTACAGGCTCTTATATTGCCATGTGCATACTACCTCAGCATACAACAAGAATGCATAAATCTTCTACAGGTAAGGAAATCTATTAATTTAGTGATTCGTGTACCATAAGTTAATATTGTTACTTAACATTCGTTGCCTTTTACTTTTTTATGTGTTGAAAATAAAAGTTATTGGTTTTTATGTCAGAATGGGAAAATTATTTGGGTATCCTGCCATTTGTTCATGCATTGACTACTTCATGTTACATAGTTACTTATAATAAGTTCCTTGTAAATCATGTTCCTTTTAGCAAATAGAGCTCATAAGTTTCCATCAACGTGATATATGTGATCAAGTTATCTTCTAGAATAGATTTACTTTGATGTGAACCCATATAAAGTGTAGCAATGGAAGAATTCCAAAGGTCCAACATGACTTCATTGCTTGAAATCTTGGTCTTCACTCATAACTTACATTACTGGAGTTTAGTATTCTTGTGCAGATGTTGCAGACTTTAGGGGGTGAATCCCAAAACCCATGATTACTTCACAAAGTTTTCATCATTGAGGAGGAGAAAACAAAAATAATACATGCATGCAACATCTTCCCTTGTTCTGAAAAGTACTAATCTCCGAAACATTCTAGGAATATAGAAATCATCCCCATTCCCGGTGGATGGATAGAAGCCTATATCATATTAGGGGTCATGACAATGAAGTATATCTGTCAATTTTCAAAATGTCAGAAACTTGACATACTCAATATTACACAAGGTTCCAGTGTTAGATGTGTATTCATAGAATGTTAGAGGTGTCGTAAACTTAGTTTGAACATGTCCAATGCAGATCAATAGATGCTCTGATAAGGACAAACAAGATAGCAGGTAAATGATCGGATTGAAATTTTAAAGAAGGATATGATTTTTTTAATATGACGGACGATATAGATACAAAAATCAAGGAATCAAATATAACAGGAACTGATCATAGACAACATAAAGAAATTTGAAACATAAAGCAATCTGAAAGATGTACTACACCAATGCAAATAAAGGGTTTCTTTTGTCAATCATTTGTAATGCACAGTTATACGATTGAGAACATTCATGATGCCTGTGATATCTTGAGTAATTGTGGATTAATCAAAAGTGGATGGGACTAATAACAACAAAGGATATTTAGAAAAAAAAAGAAATGGATGCTGACTAGTCCCATTTTGAAGATTTTTTTTCTGTTTGCACTAGAGTCCTTTTATTGTAATAGTATTTCTTTTTCATCTTCTGCATTTCAAATCCTTGTTGTTTCCAGCTTATGGGAGGGTCTTACCTAAAACTGTTATTGTAGTATTAAATTTCTGTTGCATAAAAAAATTATTTGTTGGCTTTCTTGAATTTCTGTTGCAAATTCATAGCTAAACCAAACATATTGCAATTTCTTCTTATATCATAATATTGTGTGGCCCAAATCATGAGACTCGAGGGTCAACATATACATAAATTTTGTAATTGACAATACATCAGTATTACTTCATACAGACTAAGATGCAAAATTGTAGATATTTATGTCATAAATAGACCAGGCTTATAGATATTTAAGTACTGGACATAGCAAAATTAGCACACGAGCTATATATACATAAATTTTGTAATTGATATTATAGCAGTATTACTTACAGAAGGAATGCACATACAACCATACCACATTTGTCGAGTCGAATGATCCACCAAGTCCAACTTCAAGAATTGCAACATCAACCTAAAATAACCCAAGTTGGACAGTAAATAAAACAGAAGGGGATAACATTAATGAAATAGAAGTTACACTTGAAGTTAGACAAGGAACCTCCTCTACGACATATCAACCAACACGTGGTGAGCGGATCGAACAACTTGATGGCCTTGACATGGGCGGCACGGCAAGCCTGGTTCCGTCGGTGGTGACGATAGCCCCATAAACTGAGCGAGCAACGAAATATGGGAGAGAGCTGTCCCAGAGCGGGACGAACGAAATACAGCCCCTGGTGTGCACGTACACGAAATACAGCAAAGAAAAATGGCAGGGTGTGCACGTACATGAAATATAGCCCCTGGTGGCCATTAAATAACACGGAATACAGCCCCTGGGCGAGGCGAACAGGAGAGGACCCAGGCACACCAGGGTGTTCAAGATGACGACGAAGTTGATGAGGTTCGAGACTGACTTGGCGAGACCCATCGACCACAGCTTTCTTGGGGACGGAAGGAAGTAATCCAGGTGTACCTCTTCGTCTACTCGCTTGCGCCTCATTCTAAATGCGGAAAAGAGGTCTAAATTCCAAACACCTGAACCAAGAAACTAAGCAATTAAAAATGAACAAAAAAAATAAGAGAATTTGTTTAAAGATTTCCTAGTGGAATCAATTCTGATCATGTAAACGTACCTTAAAATTAATTTCCAATCTGATTTCTGAGAAGGGGAGAAAGAGAGAGAGAATAAGAAGAATTACTCAGCAATAATAAGAAAGAAGGGAAGAGGGGAAAAATTAGGTTCTCCCAAAGTGGTAGTGAATATAGAGAGAGAGAGAGTGGAGGCAGGTTAAAAAATATATGTGGATGAGTGGTGTGGATTCATTCTAGAGATCCAACGGTTAGGAGTGAGGGAAAAAAAGATTTCTAAAAAAATTTGGTTTGGGCCGCCAAATAATTGCCATTCCGGCTGAAATTATTTGAGACGGTCTCAAAATTTATTTGGAATGAAAAATATTAATAGTCCCAAATAAGAGATCAATTTTTCAATCTGTCACCAATAAATTTGTTTTTTGTTACAAAAAAATATAGCAGTCCCAAATAATAATTTTTTAGGACGTTTAAAACTAGAGTTCTTAAAAGTGTTGTCCCAAAAGCCAACTTTTTTGTAGTAACTCTTGTGAGATCGGAGCGCAACATATTGTTAAGTCGGACGACCTCGTGATCGATTACGTGAATTGGAATAGATGATTTCGGAAACGTAAAATATGAATTACAGTTTAGAGATGAATTGTGTCATAGCGTGCTTGATTTGAGAATGAATGATAGGCGAATTAATGTTGAACGTGTTCGAGGAGATAAGCTATGCAAAACTGCTAAATGAACGAGCGATATATTCTTATCGAGGATCGGTTAAAATGTAAGTTATCGTAGGAGGGCTTTACCGAACGACTCGTACCCCGAGCGACGAATATTGGGATGTGCGTAGGAAATCGATGCTCGATGTTTAGAAATCGGAGTGATGCGAGCTTGGGTAGAAAACCCCGTACCATCGATTTGGCTTGACCTTAGGATGGGGTCAGTGTTGATATCGTTGTTTGGGAACTATGATTCCAGTACTGACGAAAAGACATAGCCTAGCGGTTCGGAAGACGTCCGTGTGCGAAACGATAGGAAATAGCGGAGGCACCACTCATGAGGCTTGGTTGACATGCACGTATATCAGGGACGCCCGAATATGTGCACGATCCGACTCGAGTGGTGATGGCGGATTCTCTATCACGAGGCTTGGCTGAAATGCATATATTTTGGGGACGCCTAGAATATGTGCACGATCCAACTAAGTGATACGTTGAATCAAGTGAGACTTGAGGAACGAGAAAGTGTCGAGGATTTGAAATCGTAGGTTTCGAAGAAATATTGATGGTAATGCGATCGTTGAATCTAGACGAGTTCGAATGTTGGTTGATCGGTTGGTGTGCCTTACGACTAAGTTAGCGATACGCACGAGCGTGGCTCGGAATCGAAGAAATGCGTAGGCGGAGTGTATACGATTAAGTCTTGGCCATAGAAATGGTAGGATGATTTGCCTTCAGGAAAGTCTCAAGGACGAGACTTGTTCTGAGTGGTGTATGGTGTAGTGCCCCGTCCCGCAAAGTCAATCGGAGGAATCGAAACGCCGACGGTGTTCGAACTTGGCCTTACAACGGCGACTCGAAGACATCGCTCAGGTGGGGTAGTTCGGTGAACTTGCCTCATCTTGCCTTCACATAATAATTTACGTGTTTTTAACTTGCACAAGTAGGCTTAATAATAAAGGAGACGAATCCACATAGCTAAAGGGAATTATCCCGACGGATTGAATCGAGTTTAGAACATGGAAAACGTCCCATGGTCGGATTAGAGTTGGTGCACGGTGTGCTTTGAAAACGACACTCGATCCTTCGTCCCGCGGCTTGGGAAAGGGAAAAGTTGGTATTCGACACAAACGATGAGTTAGCCTAAGTCATAGACGTCGTCCGCGTAAATGCTCGATAAAGCATGCACGTATCCACTACACAAGGCTTGGCATAGCCTTGGCTCATCCTCGGGTTAAGTTGTAGGCTTGAGTAAGTTAGGCAAAGTTATGCCGATCGACCTAAGTCATTCTAAGTGTCGTCCCGCTCCTTCTGCGGTTGTCAAGTCAAATAGTCCTACGATCTCACGGGCCATCATATAACGTTTGACTCGGGTGATAGCATCGCGTAAGACGTAATTCAGTTAAAGGCACGAGCCACGGTTGGCACGATATAAAGTTAGCCACGGTCCATGGCACTTAAGGAATACGTTTTGTTCAAGTTAAGTTGGAAGGCTATGTAGTAGTCGTTCCCTCGAGTTCAAAGAAAGTTTGAGGCGGTCCCTCGGTTGGGAGTCTCGCGTTCCTATCCACGTTAAGAAGTTCGAGGCGGTCCCTCGGTTGGGAGTCTCGCGTTCCTATCCACGTTAAGAAGTTCGAGGCGGTCCCTCGGTTGGAAGTCTCACGGTCCCGAGGCACGTTATGCCAAGTGTGATTCAAGCACGAGTTGCTAAGTATAGTTCCGGTCGTGCCAACAAATAGGCCATGTATTTACGTGAGTCTAGATGTCTCGTAGGTGTGTGGTCATTGGACACCTTGTCGACAAGGATTTCTGTCTAGACTGGTTATACGCCGGGGCACCGGGCCCAGTCATCCTAGGGGGTAGACGTTATAGCAGTGCATGCTTTTATTGCGTGGGTAGTCGGGGGCTTTCCATGGGGCTAGCTACCTTGTATCGAAGGACCCGCCGCCTATCCGAGCTATGTCTGTCACGACCCGCTACCCAAATTGTTGGGCCAGGCCGAGTCATGTCCAGCCTACGTTGAGATAAAACGTAGTAAGCTGTTCTAGAGACAACAAGATAAGACTAAATGTGCTAACAGTTCTATAAGTGAAGAAGAATCATAAATGCTCCAAACATAAAAGTCGTCGTATATAGTGAAATGTCCAAGTACAAATGAACTGTAAAGTAAAACTAGATACATGTCCAGTTACAAAAGATATAGTCTAATACATGTCTACTCTCAAAAGTCTAAGTAAACAAAAGACAACTAGGCGAGGTTCCCCACAGGAACATCCTCATAAAGCAAAGCTGGGTCCTCGGTAGTAACTCCATAGTATGAGTCGCAGAGTAACTCCTCCTCAGTAAGGACACCTACAACGTTATCCTGTCAGGACGGGAGCAAGTACTGAATCTAGCAAACTAACATATGAAACATGGAAATGAACATAAAAGGAAATAACTGGAAACATGGCATCATCCAATCTATCATAGCAAGGATACATATGTCATAGAGACAGATGTACATGTAGTGTTTAAAAACTGTAGCAAGTACGTGATCGGTCAATAGATGTACAATGTACTGTGGTACATGTAAATAAAATGTACATACGTACAAGTCAACAGGCATAGGTGTACATCCGTACAGAAATGCGGAATAATGGCCTGCAGCAAGGTGTGCATATAAAATGCGACCTCGCTCGCTACTATAGGGGGTCATGATCACGTACACTACTATCAGTTTCCCCATAACCCATATTCTAATCATGTGAGAGATACATCAAGACTGTTCTAAGCATGGTAGTAACTGGAAGTACAACATGTAGAGATCTAACTTGCTACCCAAGGATCAACATTTAACATGGTGGGGTTTGTAGTTCATTTATGTGACAATATGTAAAGTTCGTAGAAAGTACTTGCCTCTAGCAAAGCAAAACAAAACAAGCTGCGATAACAGTGCTATGGATGTCCGGTAACTCGTCGTTTTAGAAGTAAATACAATAACTTAGTTTTTACACTAAGCTATAACACTAGGACACTAATTGGTGAAACACGACTTGTGATTGGGCACCTAGCCAAAATGATGATTTTGGCATAGGAGACCAATGTGGGGTGACACACTACTTTAACTAACTTCCTAGGGTCTTTACACTAGTGAAGGGTGGGGTTCAACACGGCTAAAACTCAAAATAACACAAAAAGCTACAAGTCGTAATTAATCAATAAATAAATCAAAAGACCATTGTGTTCTAACAATTTTTGAGATAGACAAAAATCCTAGTTTTTCTTAAAGTAAAGTACCAAAGTGATCTTTGTTAATCGTAGAAATTTATTATAATTTTTCTGGAATTTATTAACCAGTACAAGTATTTAATAAAAATCAGGTTTCCTAAGTATACAGAAAATGAGTTTTGGTTTCATATGCCAAATTAGTGGCAAAACATTAATTTAAATACTACAAAAATTATACTAAATTAGCTAACTTAACATAGTATCCAAAAACTATTTTTCCATAATTTTAGCAGTACTTTAAGTATTTTTAGAAAATCAAAAACAGCATTGCACACAATAATTAATTATCTGCGTATTTTGTCCATGTATATAATTTGAACTAAAGTTCAAATACAGGACCCAAGACCATGAATCAAGTCCAATATGACTTGTACAGGTCTTGAATATATGAAAACACATTTGGGCCCAAATATCCATGCTAGGTTTGGACACCAAATGGTTGCAGTAATTTAAATACAATAAAAATACAATTTGGTAATAGTCAAAATAAATATTATTATTTTAATATGGTAAAGTTATGCATAGTAACTATAAAAGTATGAACATTATTTATAAAGATAATTTACACTAAGCTAAGTGAAATACCAAAATAATATATATATATATATATATATATATATATATATATATATATATATATATATATATATATATATATATATATATATATATATATATATATATATATATATATATATATATATATACATAAACATAGGGATATTTATACATATAAGAAAATACTCAACTATATTTTATATATATATATATATATATATATCTATATATATATATATATATATATATATATATATATATATATATATATATATATATATATATACATATATATATATAAAATATATATATATATATATATATATATATATATATAGATATATATATATATATATATACATACATATAAGAAATACTCAACTATAAAAATATTATATATACAAAAATAATGTATACTATACATATAATAGTATATATATAATAATATATACACAAGGAAATATATATACATAAATATATGTATACATAATACATATATATATACACATACATAAACAATAAAGTATAAAAGATGATATATATATATATATATATATATATAATATATATATATATATATATATATATATAATATATATATAAACAGCAAGTATATATACATAAATATAGTATATATAATACATATATATATACAAAAATATGTATATACATATATATAAATATATATATAAAAGAAAAGAAAAAGGAAAAGAAAAAAAGGAAACAAAGACAGCCAGGGGGACTCGAACCCAGGCCAACACAGCGCGGGAGAGGGGGGGGTTTAGGTCGAGTCGGGCTGGCCAGGGGGTCAGCCCGTTGGCTTGTTAGAGTAAGGGTTTCGTTTATTTTATTTAGGTTCGGTTTAATTATTATAAAAAAAAAAATCGACCCTGTGTCCTGACAGTTAGGGACACAGGTATCCTCGTGTCCTAGGCCTGCACGACACGCACGAGTTTAATCTCGCGTGTCCAGTTCTATCAAAATGTTCGCCAGGACACGGCGAACCACATACACGTGTACGAGACACGCACGACACAGTCTTGTAACTGTTACCTGTGTGTCCGACTTCGGGGGGGGTGTTGAGGGTTGTGGACGGCGGAGGAGACGTCGGCGAGGCGGCGCTCTAGTGGCGCTGCCTTCAGCTCGTCGAGGCAAACTTGTCGACGACGGTGGTTGGCGGTGAGGGTCGTCGGTGGGGCTGGACAGAGGCTCGCCGAAGCTAGGATTCCGGTGGGGGTGAGAGTGGGAGATGGGGCGGCGCTGGCGATCGTGGGGAGAGTTTAGGGTTAGGGTCTGGTCGGGGGAGAGTGGAGAGTTTATAGGGGGTTCGAGGCGGTGGGGGCAGCCGGATTTGGCGGGGGCAGTCGGTCGTGGCGGTCGGGGCAGCGGAGTGGGTGAGGCCGAGGAGAGAGAGAGAGAGAGTTGTCGTGTGGGGGGGTTTGGTAGTTAGCACTAAAGCCCCTATAGTTTAGGGAATTGCATAAAGATTTTAACAGTATAAAATGCAAAATAATATTTGCATTCCTCAATTAAAAACAAATTTCTAATTACAAACTGATATAAAAACATTTTAAAGATTTGCAAAATAATATTAAAATATTTTAGAAAATTTACAAATCAATATTTTCTACTTAAAACTTATTTAAAAATTATAAAAAATTCCTAAAAATCCTAATAATTATTTTAAGGCTATTAATGACATAAAAATTTAATTAGTACTAATAAAACTAAAATTGAAAAACAGGGGCTTACAATGTCCGCGATGGCTTGTCATGCCAGTGGCCTTTCATATAGATATTTGGCGTGCTAAGCGGCGAATTTGCATGCACGGTGTCGGTCGTAACAAACGAAGTGTAAGAACGGTATGCGATGTGTTGTGAAATGTGTGCTCGGTTGCACCAAAGTGTTATAAAGCCTACGATTCGGCTATACGTAAAGATACGTGTTTCGCCACGAGATATGGCGTCGTACTTAAGTTCTCAACACCGGTTCCACAAGTCGTGTTAGACGTTTAAAGTTAAGTCTAGAAGGGCCGTAAGGCGAGTTTGGATAAGTCAGGTTACGCTGCGAGGCGCGACCTCGATGTTTGAGGCACGGGCAAGTATTTGACACGACCTAGTCGTTACGTCCAAGAGTATGGTACGAAGATAAGTAAGAGTCGGTACGTTGACAACGCAAGCACGAGAAAGGTCTAGAGGCAAAGTATGGTTACGTTATCAGTGCAAGGCACGGAGATGGTCCATAGACACTAAATAGGCCGAGCGTCGATCCTAAAATCGATCCTAAGGCAAGACTAGAAAGACAGTCGTAAAGGGGGTTTGTATTGCACAAAGTAAATAAAACGTGTTGGCTTTGTATGGGTGGGCGAGGAGCTCACTCCACCAGTACAGTTGAGTACTGACACCCATACAGTTTCCATGTGCAGGCACAGGTAGAAGCTCGTGGCGCGGTGCTCGCTTGGATGCGTCGAGGCACGGAGTTCCTTGGCGATTCGAAGCGTACGGCCGCATGGAATCGAAGACTTATACGGGACATAATGTATGGACATCGCCATCCGAAGCTTCTGCTGGATTCAAGTATTGTATCGAGAGATGAGAGAGAGCAGAGTGACTTGTAAAGTGAGAAGAGTGAGCTTGAGTGATTGTAATCTTGGCCTTGCGTCCCCAATGTAACCGTTGTTTCGATATCAATAAAGATCATCTTTTGAGTAACTTGTGTTCATGTGTACTTGTTCTAGATTTTTCGCTACGTGTTCAATTTCTCTACTTGGGACTTCTGTGCGACGGCCCCATCGTCGCTGCTGTAATCGGCCGTTATGGAACCCGCCTTGTACGAGCGCAATCTAGCGCGTACGGCATCACGCCTTAGCGAGGACGATCGCTCCTACGGGAGCGGGGCATGACACAAGTGGGTGTTGCGATGCGCATGAACGAATGAATGAGTTTGCCTCAGCCTACGACTCTCGAGTTTGATAAATTCTGACGCATCTCGTACGACCGTTTCAGTCCCATGACACGTCGAAACAGCAACCAAATCGAAGAAACACTGGAATTGAATAAGTGCCATCAACTCTAAAATGAATGAAAAGTTATTCAATAAAATCGACCAAACGTATGCGACACGGAACTTGGGAAGGTACAGAACGTGGTTCGATGCCATCGAACGATAGAGCCGTTCGATAGAATTGTCTATATAAAACACGATGACACGTTAGGGAATGGTAGGATGACCTGCACTCAGGAAGTCTCGAGGACGAGACTTATTTTGAGTGGTGTATTATGTAATGACCCACTCCGCCCTAGCAGAATGCCGATTCAAACGGCAAGTGTAACGACTCAAGCGAGCCGTCGACTCGAAGAGTTGCGTTGACCCGATGAAGTATCGATGCGAATCGATGCAAGACTTATAATAGCCCGTCAAAGATGAATCCAGACTTAGACTATCAAAGGCGCGCTCGGAGTATCGTTCGACCGATGCGAACATCGCTAAGGTGGGTGGCTCCGATGAACCCGTCTTTGCTTAGCCTAGACACATAACAATACGGACACTATCACGAAAATCGCTAGGCGATAACCCCGTGCATGCTAATAAATGAATGACTCAACGCACCTATCTAAGGGAATAATCCCATCTTGCATGCTTGTATAGAATATGGAAAAAAAACATAGAAAATAAGAGAACTCTTGTATCGTGCTCCACGCTCGTGCTAAGGCACAAGCTTACGTTCAAGTCTCTTATAGCGTCCAATAATGAAATAATGAATGGGTTACAACAATGAAATGGAAAGACTATCAATATAGTCGTTTCGAGTAGAGTATAGCAACATTGAAAGGCTATGGGACCGATGGGTCGCCAAGGCGACTCCCGTACAAGGAGTTGCGTAATGTATGAATGAAAGAGTAAACGAATAAGTGAATGAATGAATCAACGAATGAATGAACAAGTGAAAGAAAGAATGAATAAAAGATAAGAAGGAAAGGAATGGTTAGCGACAGGTATGACGGGCACGTGCAACGGGGCTCGCTACCCGCGCTGTACGGACTCCAACCTGGTCGATAACGCATTATGGCTAAGGGTTAGCCTACGGCTCGGAGACAGCCGTTAAGTTAAATGACAAATAATACGAAATGGTCGTGGACAATCCCCTCGTATACGGGAGGTGGGAGATATAAGGGATTTCCAGCGGCACGGTCAAAGGGAGGACGTGGCCGGTCCGGACGAAAATCAAAATGGCTTACGGGCTGCCTGGGTGTGGACTTGGCCATCCAGGGGACGTAAGTGCAGCAGTATTTTCAAGAGACTAACGGGGTGTGTGCCAGCCCGCACCCTACGTTAGTTGAGAAATACAACGGCTTGGATGTCCAAAATGGCTTGTGATGCTAGCGACCGGTACATATAGATTTAAGTGGGCTTTGCTGGTGGCAATCCACGTACAAGTCCTTGCATTGAAATCAAAGTGGTCTAACTTAATCTGAACAAAATGTCCTCTGAACAGACATCGAATATAAAGCACAAATGATCAAAAGTACTTCGTGCAAGGAGTTAGAAAACGTGCCTACGACATGCTAGGACCCGAGGCAGGGACACGTCCTTGACATTGAAAGTTCACATGAATCACGTCAAGTTACTTTCTATGAATTGTTGACTAACTTGGTTTACTTTGGACAGAGAAGGCCGGACGGTAAGTATGGGTAAGTTGTGCATGTATTTCCATGCAACACTTGTTTTACGCAACACGAAATAGGTTATGAAATATGCATAAAACTGATCCTAAGGCAAGATTAGAAAGACAATGAATGATCGGTGCACAAAAGTAAATAGAACGTGTTGGTAATGATAGCATTGTGGGCGAGCTAGCCTCCCCACCAGTGCATAACAATGTACTGATAACCCCACAGTCTGCTTGCAGGATGCAGGAGACGCCGGCGGGTGCGGAGCTTCCATCGAACGTGCTAAGGTGCGGAGCTATCTCTGGAGCCTTGGAGCGTTGCAAGGAGCTGAAGCACCATATACAGGACATAATGTATCAGAATATCACCATGAATCATTTTATGTTATAAGCCACTTGGCACGCCTTTTATGTTTGAGAGAGAGAGCTTGAGCGATTTGTAATATCGGCCTAGCGTCGCTTTTAAACTTCTTGAATATCAATAAAAAGTTGAATTCGCTTTAATTTGTGTTCATTTACTTTCTGCTGCAAATGGGGACACTCTGTGCGACTCTGTGGCCTAGCTCAAATTGGTCGTTTCTGGGCATAGCCATGCACGGGCGCAACCTAGGCCCGTGCGGTATCACGCCTTAGTGAGGACGATCGCTCCTGTGGGAGCGGGGCGTGACAACAGGTATGATTGAAACAGAGGATAGGATTGATTCCTTCCTTCATCATGATGAAGAGAGGTCGGCTGTTTCATTGCCGAGCCCTACCCCGGACCCGGCTGCAGAAGCCGAGCTAGTTGTCGCCCCTGAGGTAGCAGCAGACTTTAATCCCGCGGAGGGATTTGATCAGGGAGGGGAGACTCGCCTGCCAAGCCCGACCCCAGAGGAAGTGCCCCAGGAGACGGGTGCTGATCCTGCTAGCTCGCCAGAGGATGAAGGTCCTGCGCTGGTTACAGATCGTGCCTCGGAGGTGGAGAAGGAAACTCCGGATGTTGGTGGTCCCTCCGAGACGGGAAAGGGCAAGGACCTGGTGGTGCAGGAACCCTCTGTTGCTTCTTCGACTTGGGGAACGATATCGATACCCCACTTAGCTCCTTCTGCCCTCTTGGCACGTCGGGCTAGTAGCGGAGTTCAAGTCTCTGACGAGGGAGGGTCCATGAAAGTTGAGGTTTCGGCCTTGCAGATTGAAGTCGGCGGGTCTTCTTCCGGTCTGCCGTCTAGAGCAGCTCCTCCAACTCGTGCTATGACGCCGCAAGTGCTGGCAGATACGGATAAGTACGTGAAGTTTATCATTGAGGCGGTGTACAAGATGCTGCAGAGGGGCGTATCGACAGTAATGACTGCCAACGGGAGTTTTGCGATGGTAAAAACCATGGCGCTCCCTCACATTGGTCTGATACGTTCCCACCAGGGCCATGACCATATGGCCAAGATTGGAGGCATCGGTGGCCGAGCTCGACCAGCTGCTTTTCGAGTTTCAAAGTATCCAGCGAAATGATCTCTCCGTTCTGATAGAAGCAGAAAAGGAGAAGTTGATCGCTGAAACTGAGTCATCTTATCAGGCTATCGTGGCTGTCTGGGAACGCGAGGTGGCCGAAGCTGAGGCAACGGTGGAGAGGCTCTCTCAGTCAACGCAGGAGATGGTGGAGTTGCGAGCTGCGTTGGATGCTAAGCGCCAGGCTGAACATGTAGCATCTAAGGAGGAGGAAGCAGCTTTCACCCGCCAAGCTCTTTCCTTGGCCCAGCAGCGGCAACAGCTGGACGAAAAGTATGAAGATGACACTTCCCCTGAGGCCATAGAAATGATGCGTCAAGAAGCCGAACGCCGAGTCCTGGCGACCGCAGAGACTCGGACGGAAGACTTGAAGCGTCGAATCGAAGAGCTTTCAGCCAATCCTGGTGATACTTAGGGATTGTAGCCTCTCCCTTTTTTTGTTATTTTGTGTAATTTGCAACTCCTGCTGGGGATGTAATCCTTTACTTTTAAATAAAGAATAAAGAGTTTTGTGGTGTGTTCATTCTTGCTGTCATGAACTTGATGATTTGTGGACCTATTATCTTTTGCGCACCTTGGTTTTTAGGTACAGATAATAAGTTTGAGAGAACCAACATATTTGCTCAGAGGTAGTGTAGACGTGGTAAATATGGGGTTCAAATGTCGAAATCTTCCTACTCAGAGGTGTTATGGACGTGGTAGGAGTGACTCTGGGGAGATACGCGCAACTACTCAGAGGTAATATGGACATGGAAGGTCTGCGATCAACGTACGACAACGCAGGGGTTGTCTGTACGGAATGTTTACTCAGAGGTGATGTAGACGTGGTAAACATGATAAGCAGCATAATCCTTCATGGTGTCAGATTATGCTTTGCAGGGCATAGAAGAGCAACTCAAAGGTAATGTGGACGTGGTTGTTCTTCTACTGAGGATAGAATGCCACGGAACAGCTGGGTTCCGGAAGCGTAAGATTTTGTGGAAGGGAGTGTACGTGAGCCCTGATGATTGGGTCCGCAGACTTTCTTGTTGGATGGAGATAGAAAGTACATGTCTGAAGGATGTCAAGAGTAGTACTTCTTTAGGAAATTGCCGTTGATGGGCATCATGAACAAGTCCCCATTGGGTTTGGTGAGGCGGTAAGCACCGTTTGACTATATCGTCTCTATGATGAAAGGTCCCTCCCACTTGGGCTCGAACTTTTTTGGTGTCTTGTGAGTCAACACCATCGGCCTCCTGACTGCCAGAACCAGGTCACCTACTTGGAAAGTCCTCTGCTTGACCTTCTTGTTAAAAGCCTGTGATATACGGGCTTGATAGAGTTCGATGCGCTGTTGAGCTAGGAGACATTTTTCGTCAAGTGCCTCCAATTCTCGCAGATGGCGGTTTGATTGTCTTCTGTGAGTTGATTTGTGATCGCTACACGGAGTGAGGGTATCTGGATCTCGAGAGGCAGTACCGCTTCGCTCCCGTAGACCAAAGAGAATGGTGTGTTGCCCGTCGGGGTCCGTACCGTTGTACGGTAGGCCCAAAGGAATTCGCCGAGCTTTTCGTCCCAGTCATGTTTGTTGGATGACACAACCTTTTTAAGTAGCTTGACGATAGTCTTGTTAAACGCCTCGGCCAATCCGTTTGTTGCCGGATTGTAGGCGATCGATGCCACGTTTTGAATGCGATTCTTGTCACAAAATCTGCTGAAAACATTGCTGATGAACTGTGGACCGTTATCGTGGATAATCCTTCGAGGTACCCCGAAACGGTAGATGACATGGTGCTTAATGAAGCTGATCACCCTAGTGCTCTTCACTTCCGTCAGCGGAACTGCTTCTGCCCATTTGGAGAAGTAGTCGGTGATAGCTAGGATGAAGCGGTGTCCCCTCGATAAAGGAGGGGTGACAGGTCCTATAATATTCATGCCCCAAGCTTCGAAGGGCCAAGAGGCGACCGTAGGATGTAGTGGTTCCAACGGTGTATAGATGAAGTCGGTATGAAGCTGACAAGCATGGCACTTCTTAGCATAGTCGACAGCGTCGGCTGCCATGGTCGGCCAGTAGTAACCCATGCGTCGCAGTCGATCCTGCAACTTAGGCCCAGGTTGATGAGCCCCGCAAGTTCCATCATGAGCTTCTGAAAGGGCTTCGACTGCTTCTTCGTTGGACAGGCATCAAAGGAAAAGTCCATCGTAGGAGCGTCGGTACAGCATTTTAGTAGCTGTATCGTAATAGAATCGAAGGGAATGCCTCCTGACTGATACGACTTCTTTCGGGTCTTCTGGAAGAATTCGTAGACAGCGAAGTCGATGAACGGGAACCTCCAGTCTCGGACATTAATACCAGCACTTGTTGACATGGCATGGGCCATTTGTGAGCATAGGTTATTTTTAGGACAGACCAAGTCTTGACCAACTACCGTGACGTAGTGCTGAGTCCCGAGGGGTACTGCCAATGAGGCTGTGAGGCCAGCCAGAGCGTCAGCCTCCAGGTTTTTAATCGAGGTACATGTTCTATGAATAACTTGGTGAAGGTTGAAATAATTTTCAATGCAACTCCGTGGTAAGGAACCAGATCTTCATGGCAAACTTCGTATTGCCCTCTGATCTGGTTAACGACGAGTTTTGAGTCACCGTAGGCTTCCAGATGATCCACCCCCAGCTGTTGTGCCAGCTGGAGTTCCATGATGAGAGCGTTGTACTCGGTAACATTGTTGGAGCACGGCTTCGAACGGGAGTAAGCACGCTGGATGACCAGCTGATCGGGGAAGACTAAGACTACCCCCACTTCGGCGATGATTTGGCCTTTGGGGCCTGTTCTTGAAGCGCCATCGAAAAACATCCGCCAGACGGAGCTTTCTTCGGTGTCGTTTGATTCTTGGACCTCGTCCGGGATGTCTTCATAGAGTCTGGAGGACTCTGGGATGGGTGTGCAGCTAAAAAGTTGGCCAGAGCTTGACCCTTGACGGATTTTTGTGGAACGAACACCATGTTGTATGGCGTCAACAGATCGCCCATGTAGCTAGTCGGGAGTTCAATGATCCTGGCTTCGTCATGAGAACCCTGAGTGGATTGACTCGGAAGATGACATGAATTATCTGTCCCGAGACATAATGGCGAGTCTTCTGGATGTCAAACACCAAAGCCAAACACTCTTTTTCGACGGGGTTGTACCGGTGTTCGGCCCCGATCAGTGTCCTACTGAGGTAGTAGATAGCTTACTCGTAGCCCGTATCATTGTTCTGGGCCAACAAAGCGCCGAAGGAATGATCCATGGCACGGACGTAGAGGAGAAAGGGTTTGTCCGCGACGGGTGCCACCAGGACTGGCGGGCTTGTCAGGTAGGCTTGGATATCATCGAAAGCTTTCTGGCATTCCTCTGTCCAGACATAGGAGACTCCCTTCTTCATGAGCTGAGTGAAGGGTTGGCATTTTTCGGAAAGGTTTGCTATAAACCTTCAGATGTATGCCAGACGCCCCTGCAGGCCTCGACGTTCTCGGAGGTTCTTCGGAGGGTCCATGTCAAGGATGGCTTTGGTTTTTTCGGGATCGACATGAATGCCTTTCGACGTGATAATGAAGCCCAAAAACTTTCTGCTAGAAACCCCAAGGAAGGATTTAGCGGGGTTCATCTTGAGTTGATGCGCTCGCATGAGATCAAAGACTGTCCTCAGGTCTTGTAAGTGATCACCCTTGAGACGGCTCTTGACTGCGATGTCATCGACGTAGCACTCAACTGTCTTGCGAAAATGTTGACGGAAGATGGTACTCATAGCTCGTTGGTATGTAGCACCAGCGTTCTTCAAGCCAAAGGGCATCACCGTGTAGCAGAAAATCCCCTTCGGAGTCCTGAATGACATGTGTTTTACGTCACCGGGGAACATCTTGATCTGATTGTAGCCCGAATACCCATCCATGAAATACATGCGTTCGAAGCTACATGTATTATCGATCATCACGTCAGTAATTGGAAGCGAAATTCGTCCTTCGGGCAAGCGGTATTGAGATCCCTGAAGTCGATGCAGACCCGTATCTTTCCATTCTTCTTAGTGACAGGGACGACATTGGCTACCCAATCCGATGTTGCTCTTCACGGATGAATCCGCTGCTCAGGAGTTTGTCCACCTCCTGATCGATAGCGTTCATGATGTCCGGATGAAAGCGTCGTTGTTGTTGCTTTACAGGCTTAGCATCAGGTAAGATATTAAGTCTATGCATTACGATCTGGGGATTAAGTCCGACATATCTTCGTAGCTCCAGGCGAAGACGCCGATATATTCCTTGGCCAATTGGACCAAAGACTTCCGGTCTGGTCCCTTTAGACTCTTGCTGATGAAGATGGGTTTGGAAGGAGATCCATCCCCAAGGTCAACTTGTTCGACCTCGTCTTCGGTAGGGGGTTCGCGCGGTTCAAAGCGAGACTCCCACTGCGCTCCTAGGCGTTGAGCCCAAGGTTCTTCCTCGAAGAATTCTGGCGTTTGGTCTTCACCTTCATCTTCTTGAGATTGGACAGATGCCATGTTGACTGATAGCACCTTCTTGAAGACTGAGCCGATACAGGTATCAGAATCCCAAATTGATGCTTCGGACGAATGAGAATGTTCTACTTCTTCCGCCTCCGAACTCTCTGGAGTTGCCGGTGGCGTTACATAGCCCACCTCCCGTCGAGTTCGATGATAGTAATCCTGCGGCTTTCCTTTAGGTGTTGGGAGCCGGAGAGGAAGACGCCAGCCTTTACCGTAGTTCAGGCCTTTGTTGCTTTTTAGGTCGTAACCCATCTTTTAAATGAGGTACTTTGCCTTGTCCGTGTACCGATAGACTTGTATTCTACCGGTATCTGGTTCAGGCTCGAGTGGCGGAGGTCTTGATGACGCTCGACTTTGTCGAAGATGATGGATTCTTCGTCTCGATTCCGCGATAGGACTACGAAACAGACCCCTTGGGACGGGACTACTCAATTTATATGATTGATGGTCGTTATTTGTGTTTGCAACGACCGTAGAGCGTTATCTAATGTATACATGGCATTCCAGTGTGGAAGACTAGAATAATTAAAAGACGCTCTATTATTGATGAAACACGAGATTTTATCCCGCGGGATTACATTGTCCAGAGAAGGTGCATCTACATCAGCATATGTATTCCCCTAGCTCTTCATCTGTGAGTACTGGAGTTGGTTTGGGAGAGTCCACCGCAGCTTTGACCTTGGGGTCCGAGAGGGCTATGTGGGCCTTCTTCGGCAGCTTGGATGAGACGTATGATTGCAGAGGCTTGCCTTTAAGACGCACCTTCAGAGGTGCCTCAACTGCGCCTTCAGTGATTGGTGCCTTCCCATGTAGTTTTGCCACAAGAGGAGCCGATGTTTGAGGCGGCTTTTCCTTGAGCCGTATCTTCAAGGGAGCTTCAATAGGTGTTCTACCTAGAGAAGTTGGTACTATTTCAGGTAGCTTGATGGTCATGGGAGGCAGCATCTGAGGCGGTTTCCCTTTGAGTCGAATTTTCAAAGAAGCGTCGGGAATCATCTCTGGCTCTATGTCCGGCTCCGCTGCCATTTCTGCTTCATCGTCAGCATCATTGGCTTCCCCTTCATCGGCGACTTGACAGGGTAGAATCAGTGAAGTAGGCTTCGACCCCCTTGAAAGGGTCAATGTCCGCGAACTCTGTCCGGATGATGTCGTTGGTGGACACGTACTTCATACATTGGTGGAGTGTAGATGGTACCACCATGTACTCATGCAGCCACGGACGACCCAGTAGGAGGTTGTAGTTGACGTCAGCGTCCACGACATAGCAAGTCACCTCGGTTCGAAGGTTACCGATATGACACTTCAGCCGTATTTTGCCCAGCGGCTCGCTTTTGCTGGCATTGAAGCCGCTGATTGTAGTATTGGAAGGCGCCAGACATACATTGGGATCCCCAGTGTTGAGAGTAGCGTCTTCGGGATGATGCTGAGGGAAGACCCTGGATCGATCTGAATCCGCTTCACCTTGACGGAATCGACATACCCTGTATAATACAGTGGCCTGTTGTGTCGGTTGTGCTTGAGCAGCATGTCTTGTTGGGTGAAGGTTATGTTGGGGATAACTTCATCCGCACAATGGCAGTGCGCACATGTGGTCGAGAAATCCTCAGGCTGCTTGACCTGACTGATGAAGGATTCAGCATCCTTCAGGGCTTCACAGAGAGCTTCATGAGTGTCCTTGAAAAGACGAAGAAGCTCAAACAGAGATAGGCGGGCAGAGTACTGGCAAGTTGTGCCAGTATGTCGAAGTTGTGGGCTTGGCTAGTCCCGAAGCATTCTCCTTTCGCAAAGGCTTATCAAAACGGGCCTCTACATGCTTCTGTTATTGGCTGCTGGAGGCCTGGATGGGCCCTCTTCCTGGGCAGCAGGGACGGTGGACGGAGGCACTACCTCGACGGCAGCTTCGTCAGGTTGGGCATTCTGATATGAACACGTCTGTACAGGAAGTGCCTCTTCCGCAGAGGAAGACCATGCGGCAAGACTTGATCTTCCTGTCCTTGGTTTTGGAGGCAGAGCGTACCTCCGGTTGAGTAACTTCGAAGACGAGGTCAGGGTGAACCCATAAGACCTCTCCCCGGGATGTGGTGAGTGGGATGAGTCCACTCACGTTGTCACGAGTAGATGGTAGGTTAACCACCTCCATTGTCACCTTTGGGATGGGAACGACGCCATCTTATGTTGTGGTTGGTGGTAAGGTGCCAAATTGGAGTGACACCAGGTTGGCCGAGACCGTTTTCTCCTCGTAGTCGACGAGATAACATCCGCATTGATCATGCGCTGGATGTAGTTCTTGAGGACGTAGCAGTCCTTAGTTGGATGTCCGACAAACCGATGGTAGTGACAGTACCTCGGATTGTCCATTTTCCCACCTCGTTGGGATGCTTCGGGTCCGGCAACTTGATCTTGTCACCCTTCAATATCTCGAAGAGTTGCAGGGTTCTTCATCGTTGAAAGAATAAACCTCCTTTGGCCTTGGTGCAAGTGGAGGCTTCTGAGTGGGTGCTGATGCACCTTTGGAGGCATTGACAGTCAACGCCTGCTTCCCCTTCGTCTCTCGTCCAGGGTTGTTGGCTGCAGGCCATTTTCCCTTGTCCTCAAAGACAGGAAAACTGACTCCCAGAAGACGAGCATTGGACGCCTTCTTTTCTGCTGCTTCGGCCTCGATGATCAAGGAACTCCAGTCGGAGGAGGAGTAGAGTTGAGCCAGAGTTTGATCGCAGGCAGCATGTTCATGCTGCAGGAGGAGAGGAGTGCATGTTCTGGCATACCCGGGGGCAGTCTGAAGCAGCTTGTCGAACCGTTCGATGAATGCTCGAACTTTTCCTTCTCCTTCTGACATATCTCTATAAGGGACGCCATTGTCATGTCCTTCCCTTCGTCGTAGAAACGATCGAGGAAGAGACTGTCAAGTCGTCGAAGGAAGATATGGAGTTGTCGGAGAGACTGCAATACCAGTCGTAAGCCACTCCTTTCAGTGCCCCGACAAATATGCTGGTGAGTAGTGCGTCTTCCTTTGGAAGATCATGTTTGAGACTGGAAGTACGTCAGATAACGGCCTGGAGAGTCCTTTCCGTCATATGGCGTCAAAGTTTGCGGTTTATATTTGGGAGGATAAACCACTTTGTTCCATTCGAGGGAATATGTTGGGGATCCCCATCTTCTGGCGCTCCTCCTGTCTATTCTTCGACTCGAAGCGCTCTCGTAAGTCCCTGATAATCTCCATCACGTCTTCTGTGGAGCTGGAGTCGGAGATGGTGGTACAGCCTGGAGTTGAGCATTTGACGACTCCACGTCCGAGGTGCCTCGCGGCGATCTGTATCTAAGGATACCCGTTGAAGGGGTACACTTGATTTCCATTGGCCCCTGGGTCAGGACCGGTAGACGGTGCCCTGGCCAAAGCTGACCGTATCTCAAACACTGCTTGAGTCAGTTTGTATGGAGGCAGAGAGGGTTTTGAGTCCTCCCACCAAGGTATCCATACGCTGGACGAGATCTGCTGGCGGCGCATCTGACTCCGTATCACCAGCTCCCTCATGTACACCGTCATGACACGATTGGAAGTGGACGGATCGGTTGAGGCTTCGCTTTCGGCCTCGCTCTCTTTAGAAGAGGAACTTCCCCCTGGGCTTCGTCTTGGCTACCCCCAGCTATGTTCTGGAGATCACCTTCGTCTTCGGGAGAAGTATCAGCAAGGGTCTGACTACCCCCAGCTTTGTCTTGGAGGACTTCTTCGTCTTCGGGATGTAGATCCTCAAGGGCTTGACTACCCCCAGCTACATCTGGGAGGCTGACTTCGTCTCCAGGATGAAGATCCACAGGGGCTTGACTACCCCCAACTTCTTCTGAGATTTTCTTTCTCCCCCGAGTGCCCTCAAACACTCCTGAGGACGGGACAATTGTCTTGGTCTTCCTCGGCTGGTTCTTGGATGGGAAAAAGCCGAGGAGCTGCCAGTCGTCTTCCGAATTAATGGGGAGTTGGAGACTACGTTGCAAGAAGCAACCTGCAGTTCTGGCTCCATTTCAGCTGACACCTTCTTTTCGAGGCGACGTTGGAGAGGTGTTAATGATTGCAGCCGCTGGAACACCGACTGCCTTGGTGGGACCGCTGTCTTGCAACAGCAGTTGATGGTGACTACAGCACAGGTGTTCCCTGAGGGGCACATTGTGCTTGAAGTTGACTCTCCTGATCGGCATTTGTGAGTGATCACATTACGCAGGTCGTTAGGAGAGTGCCACCTTCACACCCCCATCAGGCGCATGGCAAGGCCAAGCATCGTGGTGGTCAAGTGAATGCTGTGCCCCCTGATCCAATGCAAAACATTCGCTCAGATCAGTAGTGGGAGACAACATTTAAAGTGACTTGAACGAGCCTCAGATGCAAAACTAATGGAGGCACGGGTGTCCAAGACCACAGGGTTTGTCTTGCTCGACTTGGTTGCGAACGCAGCAGATGTGCCCAAGTGAGATAGGGACTTTGAAGGTCGGCTCGTTTCTGGCGCAGAAGCACCCAATTCGACCTTATATAGCTTACCATCAGCAGCGTACATGATTGTGAGCGCATGCTTCTGGTTTGCTGCCGGCATAGTACGTTTGAGGCGCATGGCCCGTGCTGCCTTGGACTTCTTCGTACCAGCCCGCTGGGGTGCATAGTACTCATAGTCCAAATTCTCCTCGCCACAAGCGAGTGAGTCTGTCAAAGACAGAAGCCTTCTATGGCGCATCAGAGTTAATGCGCAGGACATTAGCTGCGCCCGCTCCGTCGGCGCATCTTCTTCGTCTGAGAGGAAGATGGTTGGGAATGTGGTCGGCCCCACATTTTCTCGAGAGATACGCCACGACGGTGGGCTCATCTTGGCTGCTGAGGACGTCAACAGGAAGGGTAGGCTGTATCGTACATCCCCTTCGGTGGTGGTGCCAGAGGCGTCGACCTTGCACACCCAGACTTGGCGAGTTTTCTTCGGCTTCGGTTGCCGCTTCGAAGGACTCGTACTGCCTCCAGAGATGAACTCTTCATACGCCTGTTGATTGAGGAATACGACCAGCATCTTGTGGGAAGAGCCCACCTTCACGTCGTCGGATTGCGACACCCTTCTCGGTGGAGGAGAAAAGTTCCCCAGCAGAGTCGTCAGCTTGTTTGCCATTAAAATCTTTTGATTGCAAATTTTAATTACAAACAGAACAGTGTTACAATGTAGGACTTAGATATTGTCCTAGGAGAACACTTTTGTTTATCTGGGTCCTGTGTCGATGGAGCGAGTGGTAATGCGTTGACTCCATTGACGATCTGACGATGGTTCTCGGTCCTCTGAAGGTCTGAATTGCTCTGGGTGCTGGAGTTTGTGGAGAGAAAGAAGACGTTGAGTGTCTCTTCCGATCTCTAGGAGTAAACTCTGATGCTTTGGTTAACTGTGCGTCTTGATCTCTGACAGTCTGTGTGTGTGAGAGGGAATGATCCTTCTATTTATAAGCAGCATATTGGCCGCTCATACGCGCATATGTAGTGTGCCTGTTTGTGGGGATGCCACGTGGTGATTGCTGATGGGGGCGCATGGGCGACGTGCTCAGATTGAGGAGTTGAACTCTTTTGTTGCATTTGTGGGCTGTGGCAGAGCTGACACGTAGCAAGGGAGAAGATCTTTCGGTTGCTGAGATCTTGGGTGATTAGCACCCCTTCATCGGCTGAACTGAGTTAAAAGACACGTGGCGCGTATCCGTAGCTCAAAGATCTCAGATTTGGTGGAGAGTAATATGACAGGATGCGCCTAGAATTGGGCACATGAGTAGACTTTGGCTTGTAACCTTTAGGAGTCATGCTCCAGTCTGGGCGCATGGCTTTTGAGGCGCATGCGGGACTTTAGTAGTGACTTGACCTCTGTCTTTAGGGATCAGAAAAAGTCTGAGGTGCATGGCTTTTGAGGCACATGCAGAGATTTGGGCGCATGGCTGCGGAGGCATGCGAAATGGTTGGGCGACCACGTGGCTTGTAACCGCCGGAGGAAAGTAATGATGATGCTGACGTCAGCGATGCTTCGTCTTCTGAAAAAGCTGCTAACTGGCCAGTCCTCGGGGGACGTGCTGCCAACTATGTCACTTGAGCATTAATTGCTTGATGGGTGACGATCCGAAATGGGCGCATGTCCATACGTGTTTAGGACGCAAGGATCTGTGCTTTGTTGGGCACATCCATACGGGGCGCTTTGGAACCGACGGGCGGGTCTGTACGATGTCGGTGTCTGACCGGCGCATCCTTTTGCATGACGTGCCTTTATTGGTCCGACTGTTGCGTTCTTCGAGTGCTTTAAATAGCCGTTTTTGACTTTGCCGAATTCGAAGCGTCAGGTTCATCACCATAAATGTAAATTTATTGCACGGGATTCGGAGAGCCCGCCACTTGGCACATGGGTTTGATTTGCCCGACCTATAAATAGTGTCAAGGAGAGAGTTTGCTTCTCGTTCTCTCACGTCCTCCTGAAATGAACATGTTTGTTCAAGCACATTCTGTTGACGAGATGTTCCGAGGGTGAAGATGCGATGACTTGTCTTCGTTCATGCACTTGAAGGTGACTGTTACATCAAAAGTCGAAGTCGAGGGCTTCTGAGGCATGCAGAAGGTGCCTGTTGCATCCAAAGATCGGGATGCTCGAGCCTCGTCTCCGTTATGCTGGAAGAGCAGCAGATCAGAATTGTGGTGCCCCGATCATCTTTTTTGGGCTTTGGGAGAGCTCCTCCTCCTGCTAGAGTGGGTGTTGCCCATTCTGGTTGTGTTGAAAGCCTCCTTTTGCCGCGGATCAATTGCGATGCTTTCCTCTTCCTTTGGAGAGCTCTTCCTCCCGCTAGGGAGGGGTTGACCGCCCACCCTTGTTCTGCTCAATAAATGCTTCATTAGTCGAAGCACCCGATCGGGTCGAAGTGGAGCGCATATGCTGAGACTTCATGATGCGCATGACTGAGACGCTGAAGGGATGCACATAACTGAGCTGCTGAAGGTATGCGCCTGACTGAGACGCTGAAGAGACGCGCCTGACTGAGACACTGAAGAGATGCGCCTGACTGAGACGCTATAGAGATGCGCCTGACTGAGAGCGCATGGCGGTTGCTGCGCCTAGCTGTAGACTTAGGGTCTTTTCTTTGTAGTTGTAAAGCCTTTTTTAGACATGTAATAGACTTTTATATGAAATAAAAATCTTCTTTTAATGTCTATGCTTTTGCTGTTTGCTTGTGCCAAGTACTTCATCTGAGCTCCCTGGCGCATGTAATGTTAGGCGCATAGGATTTCGGTCCTGAAATTCCATGCTTCTACAGATTCTTGTACATGCCATGATCAGTTTACTTACCTTGTTCTAGCTCCAGATTTACAGCTTACCTTGCCATGATACTCACACGTACATTCCATGATTTCTTGTATATACTCTCTATTTACAGTCTTATAGCTTTTGTCATATCTTGTGAACTGTTGTTAGTTGATTGTACTCGTTCCATCCTGACTGGATATGTTGACAAAATATTACAGATGCTGATGAGGAGGATTACTGTACCTACTATGGTCCGGATGACGTAGTGGGCTTAGACTTGGAGACCTTGGTTCAGCAGGCTTAGCTCCGCCCGACGAACCTCTAGCTTAGTTTAGTTAGAGTAGATATTTTGGATTGGACCTTGTCTCCAGCTTGCTACTTATGTTATGATATTATATTTGGGACTGTATAACTATATTACTTTGTGTCTCTCTCTCGTTGTTGAGCTGGATATTGCACTTGTGGTTTATATCTATCTGGTTTTTCGTGCCATGATTCTTTCTTCTAGATTGTGATTAGTTTATCAGTATTTTATATTATATCCTCCGTGCGGAGATGACAAGTTATTATACTGTTTGTTGGCTAGTAGACCTACAATGTTCTACGTCGTTTTTACGATGTAGGCTGGGCGTTGTCACGTACTTGTGCCCCTATTTAGGGTGCGGGTCGTGACAAGTGTTCCAATAAAATTCTGCTAAGCGCGTCGGCTACCACGTTTCTCTTGTCCGGCATATACTCGATCGTTAGCTCATAATCTTTTATGAGTTCGAGCCAACGTCGCTGTCGTAGGTTGAGTTCTCGTTGCGTAAACAAGTATTTCAGGCTTTTATGATGTGTAGATTCTGCAAGCCACACCATAAAGATAGTGCCGCTAGAGTTTCAACGCAAACACGATCGCCGCCAATTCTAGGTCGTACATCGGGTAGTTTTTCTCGTGCTGCTTCAACTGTCGTGAAGCGTAGGAGATGAATTTGTCTCTCTGCTTGAGTACGCATCCGAAGCCAGTTTCCGATGCGTCGCTGAATATCTGAAAGCCTTCTGGACCATCTGAAAGTGCAACGATTGGAGCTGAGATGAGCCGTTGTTTCAACTCTTGAAAGTTGGATTCACAGTGTCACTCCATTCAAATACTACTCCCTTCTGGGTGAGGCGAGGCAGAGGCGACGCTAGCTTTAAAAAGCTCCGCACAAATCTTCGGTAGTAGCCCGCTAAGCCCAGAAAACTCCGAATATCGCTAGCCGAGGTAGGTCTTTCCAATCTACCACCGCTTCAATCCTCTTTGGGTCCACCGCGACACCTTCGGCAGAGATTACATGTCCGAAGAATGTCACGCTACTCATCCAGAACTCACATTTACTCTGCTTGGCATATAATTTGTTTTCACGCAGAATCTGCAGTACCGTCTTCAAGTGTTCTGCATGCTCTTCTCGGTCCCTTGAGTAGATAAGGATATCGTTGATGAACACGACTACGAATTTATCGATTTGGGGTCGGAAGACTCTGTTCATCAATTCCATGAAAGTTGCTGGGGCATTCGTCAAACCGAACGGCATGACTGGAATTTGTAATGATCATATCGAGTGCGAAGGCAGACTTCGATACGTCATCGGACTTGATCTTCAACTGATGATAGCCTGAACGAAGATCATTTTTGAAAATATTGCCGCGCCTTGCAGTTGATCAAATAAGTCGATTCGTGGCAAAGGATACTTGTTCCGCACGGTCGCCTTGTTGAGTTCCGATAGTCAATGCATAGCCGCATCGACCCATCCTTCTTCTTTACGAACAGTACGGGAGCTCCCCACGGAGAGACGCTAGGGTGAATAAATCCGCGGTCTACCAACTCTTGTAATTGCACCTTCAGCTCCTTCAGTTCTGCTGGAGCCATTCGGTAAGGCGCCTTTGATATTGTAATACCCAGTTTTCCAGATGAGGGTAATTTTGAAATTTTGTAATTATAATTATTATTTATTGATATTTATTTCATATTATGATTTTTGGTGATTTTTAATCATTTTTAAACTATTTAAAATCATGACTTGTGATTAGGGTTTTTCATCTACCACATTTCTAGTTTGAGGGTATTTTTTCATTTTTGAATTATTTGAATTAAATATATTATTTGGAATTATTATGAATTATTGAGATTTATTAGAATTTATATGATTTTTGGTATAATTTAATTAAGGGTTATTCTAGACTTTGACTAGCATTGACTTTGGAGCCTAACCTAGATGCTAACCCTAGTGGTGGTGACTTGATTAGGTCATGTGACCCTAACCTAACATTAAGTTAATTCCTAATAGGCCATTTAGAATTTAAGTTAGAATAGAGAGGCTTTAGTCATAAGCCATGACTTATGGTTTTGAAACCATTAATTAGCAACTTAGCCCATAGAGGCCCAAGCCCAACACCATGTAAACCCTAACCCTAGCATTTATGGCCAACCACCTAGGGATCATCCCCCTATTTATACTCTCTTCCATTAGGTTAGCCTCCTTTAGAAATTCACAAGTTAGAAAAAGAGGTAAATCCCATCTTTAGAAATTCATAGAATATCCATTTTAATTCCTTTTTAATCCAAACAAGTTGCATTAGATCCTAACTCATCTATACTTGCTGTTATTTGAGGATAATCCCAGCTTTGGGACAATTTGGGAGCATTTGGCTAGCAAGGAGGAATCCCCATTTGGAGCTTTTTTAAGCTTTTTGCACCTATAGGTAAAACTCCACAAATTGTATTAATATTTCATTTTCTTTGCATTTAGGGCTAGATCTAGGAGTCCGCTAGCTGTCCCTGAAGTTTGGGTCGAT